>JAHWFO010101852.1:0-13523 GCA_023313115.1 Rhysida immarginata | reverse complement strand
TTTGGCGTGCTATTGCATGTGCACTGCTGGTACCCTGCACAGTAGTCGTCATCTGTTCCACAACAGCAGTTGCAACTTCTTCAACGTGCTGCTGCCTGATTCGTTTGTGTCCCCGGCCTGGTTGCACTCCTAGAATTCCGGTAGATTCGAATCGTTCAATCATTTTCCGTAAGTTAGTTATGCTCATCGGTCCTCTTCGTAACGTTTTCAATCGCCGGAATTCACGAAGGGCAGCACTTGCACTGTCGCTCTTCTGATAAAACAACTTGGCTAATAACGCCCGGTCAGGCAGAGTAAGCGTCATCGTCAGGCCATTCGTTCGTGAATGATGGGAAATCCCCAGCCTTACCTTTTATTGTCATGATTGCTCAACACGGAACGCGCTTATGCAAATGTATTCATTGTTTTCTTGAAATAAGCGCCCCCTATGGCGACTTTTGGTACTTTTTTTTTTTTTTGCAGAAATCGAAACTGCATGTTCCACTAAGTATATACACCAAAATGTACTGCATTTGGCCTAATAGAATTCCCGCTAGCGAGCTCTGAACACCTCACGTTATTTCTTGCCCACCCAGTACAAAAGCGTCATTATATGTGAGCGTGGCTATGACAAAATACCAAAATCATTACAACTCTCAATAGGATTTTGGGCTTCCATTATTTCATTGCATTGTGACATAAAGTTGTACAACTTCTTAAAATAGTTGAGTTCTTATTATTCCTATGCAAGCTGAAAACTTTGGCTTGTAGCTCTTGCAGATCTTGTGCCAGTGTTGGAGTCTTATCCGAATATCCCATAGCATTCCATAGACTATTTTTTCCGACAATGAGTGTATGTTCTTTTAAAGATACAAATGTGCAAAATTTGACATTTTCAGTGCACTCCAAAACTACTTGCAAAATCGCAAATTGATGAAATATCATACACAAATTCTCCAAGTTTGTTTCAAGGACTTTCTTAAAGAACTCTGTGCTAATTATGCCAATAACAAGCAATATAAACTTATTTGTACACCCAATATGCAGGGTCGGGAGACATTAATAGGACCACCTGCTAGTATCCAGAATATCCACCTTTGGCGGCAAGCACAGCAGATAGTCGACGTGGCAGAGAGTCAGTAAGTCCTCGTAATCTGGTACCATTCGGCGATCAGTGCATCCCGTAATTCCATCATTGTGCGTGGTGGAGGGTCCAGCTTGCGGACATGGCGATCGAGATGGTCCCACAAATGTTCAATGGGGTTGAGGTCCGAGGAGTTTGGTGGCCATGGGAGTAGCTTGAATTCATCCTCATGCTCCTTGAACCAATCGTGGACAATTTTGGCAATATGGCAGGGAGCATTGTCCTGTTGAAAGGTGCCATGACCCAGAGGAAACACTGTCGACAAGAAGGGGTGTACCTGGTCTGCGACGATCGTCAGGTAATGAACAGCATTCAGTGTACCCTCCAGCGGTATTAGTGGACTCAGACCATACCATGAAAACATCCCCCAAACAGTCACACCTCCCCCACCAGCCTGTCGTCTGCCAACGATGGTGTCAGGATGCCCGTTCTCAGATGTTTCCCAGCGAATTCTCTATCGTTCGTCCAATCTGTTCACCAGAAACCGAAACTTGTCAGAGAAAGCAACCCTTTGCCACTCGGCCGAGGTCCGATGGCGATAGTCCATTGCGAATTGGAGGCATTTTCTGCGGTGCACAGGCGTCAACATGGGTGCTGTTACCATACGCCTCCTCCGGAGCCCCAACCTCAAGAGGGATCGTTGCACTGTCTTGGTGTTGACACGCCTAGTGGCCCCACTGTCCATTTGCTGTAACTGATGCTCGCCGCTAGGATAGATGGCCCATGGGGCCCCACAGATACCTCTTTGGTTGCTCAAAACTGTCTGGTTCATCCAGTTGCGGTACACCTTCACAACGGCAGCCCTAGAGCAGTTCACAAAGGTGGCCGTTTCTGAAATGCTGCCCCCCTTGGCCCGATAGCCAATGATCATCCCCTCTTGGAGGTCCGACAGGTCACTTGCTCTGCCCATGATGGCGACAATTGCTGTGTTAATGGATGCCACTACACGTCTGCTGTTGTCAGCTTTTAATGATATGCAGTGATTTTTCATGTGCATACCATGGGATGTTCCAACATGTTCGAGGAGAGGTGATCATATTAATGTGTCCTGACCCTGTATTTCATGCCATATGTTAGCACTAATATTTTAATGTGGTATCATTATGGTACCATTAGGGGGTATCATAATTTTTTTGAGAAATATCAGATGGACAGTGCTCTTCTTCTTGCTTTGAAGGTCATGTGTGCACAATTTCATCAAAGATCGGAATAAAACTGTAGATTTGTATAAGAGACAAATAAATATACATACATATATTCAGTTTTATATATACAGGGTGTTTTTGAATTGAGTACAGATTTTTTGGGAGATGATAGAAGAGGTCCTTAGAAGTATTTTTTGTTATATGAACATGGGGTCCCCGCAGCTCCGTTTACTTACAATACTGCATTGAACAATCAAATGACACCGGGACGCAGTGTGCGTTGGTAGGCCTAGATTATTTTATTTTTAACAATTAACACAAGCAATCTACTGTAATAACTTTTAAAGTAATTGTTTGCAAAGAAATTTCAAGGTGCACGTGCTTGTTTGTTGAAAAGTCTTAGGACAAACTTTGTCAAGGAGATTCCATGGTATCCAACCCCTTTGTAAAATACGATTAGTCCATATGGAAATGAACTAATCGCATTCTGGGAAAGCAGTAGGTAAAGATTTGTTTTAAAAAGTTCACTTGATGTACTTTTTACATGTGTAAAGTTAAACAAACAATATGAATCGTTTTACATGGAATGATTATGCAGACATGCATCTGTGTCTCGGTGCTGCTGGTACCATGGATGGTGCAAGGCTTTTCCTGAACGTTATCCCAACAGAATTCTTCCCAATTCCCGAACATTTGGTGCAGTAGATCGTCGTCTAAGAGAAACAGGCGCATTCGCTCATGATAATCATCAGCGTGGACGTCGTCGGTGGTTACGCTCCCCTGAATTAGAGGATGAAGTTTTGGAAAGGTTTAACTGAAATCCATCGACAAGTACTTGTGCGGTCGGAGCTGCTTGGAATACTAGTCATACCACTGTATGGAACATTTTACATGACAACCTGCAACATCCGTTCAAGCTTCGAAAGGTGCAGGAATTATGTCCCAATGATCATGGTCCCCGGCGTGCTTTCGCGGAATGGTTTATGCAGCAACAGAATAGGATTCCAGACTTTCCTTCCATGGTTTTGTGGACAGATGAGGCAACGTTTACGCGAGAGGGAATGTTCAGTAGCTACAATAGTCATCTGTGGTCTCATGTCAACCCATGTGCAACACATGTTAGCAGTTTTCAGCATTGTTTTTCGTTGAATATTTGGGCTGGCATGATTCACAATGTCCTGTTTGGGCCATATCTCCTACCATGCCGTCTTAACGCGCAAACATACCTTGGTTTCCTGAAGGAGGAGCTCCCTGGTCTTCTTGAAGATGTTCCACTAATGACCAGACATTTGATGTGGTTTCAACAGGACGGCGCACCTTCGCATTACACAAGAGCAGTTAGAGATTACCTAAATGAGACATATCCTGGTCATTGGATTGGTCGTGGCGGACCAGTTGCTTGGCCACCGAGATCGCCAGATCTCACACCGATGGATTTTTTTTTTATGGGGAAGCATAAAATCAATGGTGTACTCCGAACCCGTAGATACCGAAGAAGAATTGGCAGCTCGTGTTGTCGCGGCAGCAGGTGAAATCAGCGACCGTGCTAATCAACTGTTTCCACGCGTACATCAATCCATCATAAGGCGTTGCGAATTGTGCTATGAAGCAAATGGCGGTCATTTCGAACAATTACTGTAAAAGTTATTACAGTAGATGGCTTGTGTTAATGGTTAAAAATAAAATAATCTAGGCCTACCAACGCACAGTGCGTCCCGGTGTCCTTTGATTGTTCAATGCAGTATTGTAAGTAAACGGAGCTGTGGGGACCCCATGTTCATATGACAAAAAATACTTCTAAGGACCTCTTCTATCATCTCCCAAAAAATCTGTGCTCAATTCAAAAACACCCTGTATATAGATTAAATAGAGAAAAATAGTAAAGAGAATTCCACGGCCTGGACTCAAACCAGAGACCTTCAGTGTATCGCCCCAATGCTATAACCACAAAGCCAGCTTCCATATCCAGGATGGCTTAATGGTCATAGCATAGGGACAGTAATTCAAAGATTCAGACCGTGGAATTTATCTTTACTAGTTTTCTCTGTTTACCATATTTTTGTGAATATACCCCCGTACCCCTGGATACCCCGTACCCTTGTATACCCTGCAAAATTCCGATTTTATGTAAAAATATTTCGGAAACCCCGCATCCCTGTGAACCCTGCAGGGTATCCAATATACAGGACTCAAAAAACTTCCGGGATAATGTTATTTAAAGCAGGAAATTAATAAATACTAGAAGCGAACCCACCCGATTGTATAATCGGGAAATAACCCATTGTTAGATTTTTTCTTTGTTGTGACATAGTCCACCATTGCTGATTTTATATATATATATGATAATTAATTACACTGACTTAGCAAAACTCATGGGATAGTTACTTAATATCTGGTCAGGCCACCTCTGGTCCTGTGGAGTGCAGCAATACGGCGTGGTAGTGAGTCTGCAAGTCCCTGGTACACTTCTGGAGGCAGTTGACACCAGATAGTTTGCAGAGCCGAAAATAGTTGTTGCCCGTTCGTGGGCAGATGATCCAGTGCCCGGAGCCTGACTTCAACAGCATCCCAGATATGCTCGATGGGATTCATGTCAGGGCTCCGGGCTGGTCAGCTCAGTCGTTGGACCTCTCCTGCATGCTCCTCGAACCATTCGCAGACGACATTGGAGCGATGTGGTGGAGCATTGTCGTCTTGAAAGACTGCTACGTCGTCAGGGTGTTGAAATGTCAAAAACTGGTGCAGATGGTCTCCGACGAGTTGACGATACTGTGGACCATTCAATGTTTGGTCCAGGATAACCAGAGGGCCCATTCCAAACCAGGAAAATGCACCCCAGACCATCACTGATGCCCCACCACCCTGCACACCACCTGTTGGCATGCGGGATCCATCGTTTCGTGAGGTTTGCGCCACACACAGTGCCTCCCATCAGCTTGGTACAGTTGATATCGTGACTTATCTGACCGTATGACGTTACGCCACTGTTGCAGTCCAGCCAAGATGGTTGGTGGCAAATGCACGCCGGAGTGTCCGACGACGCTGGGTAAGCATTTGCACCCGTGTAGGGCGACGGCTGCCAAACCCGAGGGCATGCAGATTCCGACGGATTGTCCACCGAGAGACGTTTCTAGTGCGGCCAGTACTGAACTGGTCTGTGATTTGCTGCACTGTTGCGCTCCTGTCTCTCTGAATCATTCGTCCCAGGTGTCGCCGGTCACGATCATTCAGGGCAGCTGGACGCCCGGTATGGTGCCTGTTGTGGACTGTGATGCCTTCATCCAGCCATTCCCGATACACCCTGGAGACAGTTGAGCGGGGAAAGCCAAATTCCTGCATCACTGCCGAAATGGAACATCCCATGCGTCGGGCACCTACTATCATACCCCGTTCAAAAGACATCAACTGGCGACGACGTGCCATTTCTGATTAATCACTTATCCAAGCTCTTCCCACAACGTCTAATGGTCCATTCCCAGAATCCGTTACCCGTGTGAATTCGTGAGCCATGCCCATCAACCAATGTGCTTGCTATCCCATGAGTTTTGCTATCTCAGTGTATTTTAAACACTAAACTGAATTAAAGTTAATAAAAATTGTATTGGCAGTATAAAAACTTACAAGAGAAAGCATAAGAAATGAAGGAAAGTTTATTTTGCAGGAAAAGAAAAATAGAGCAGGATATTTGATACAGAAATTAGCAAACAATGGATCTAGCACACAAAATAAGCAACGGATAAATGAAAGCAAACTAGTACCCCTTTATACAGGGTGGATACAAAAATGAGCCCCCCTTTTTATTTTAGTAACTGAAGCAGATATGTCTATTTTGATGAATCCAATGAATAGGAAATGGGGGTGGCCTATCCCATGGTGCACTTTTCATCACCCCAAATAGTTCAACCACTTCTTGCTTTCCATCTCGCACATCATTCATGTAAAAAATACTTTGGAAACCCCACACCCCTTGATACCCTGCACCCCCCTCCCACGGATGTAAGAAAGTGTTTAACCCGCAGGGTATATTCACAAAAATGCGATGATTACATCAAAACATTTAAAAATTACACAACGGATGGGCTGGGACTGGTCCATGCTGTCACCAGCTGCTGCTACCACAACTGCTAACCACTCTATCACATGTTTTAAAATGAACAGAGACAGTTATTAAAGTATCAGATCATTGCATATCAAATGTCGGATTTTGAGGTGGATTCTGCACTTCAGCATGGTTTCCACGTCTAGTAGCAAGTGCCCATAACAAGGTCGTACACTCCCAGAGATAAACCTCTTGCTGACCAGCTGCCTGAAATTTCCATGTCTGCGATGATATTTAATAGCGTTTGAACCCAAGCGAAGATAGTCATGACTTCTTACGAATTACATGTGATAATGCATTACGAGTTCAGGTTGAATCGCACTGCATCCAACGCCTCTCAAAACATCAATAAGGTATTTGGTGTAGGCACCATAAGCGAACATACTGTCCAACGTTGGTTCCGAAAATTCCGGGCGGGAGTGACGGACCTGGCAAATGAGCCACGTGGCAGACCGCCCAACGTGTTGAATGATGCTGATCTGAAGCAATCTGTGGAAGAGGGCCCATCAAAACCTTTTCTGGACCTTGCAGGGGATCGTCCTGTATCAGTGTCGACTGTCAGTAGACACCTTAGGACCATCGCTAAGATGAAAAATCAGGACAAATGGGTCCCACATGAACTTACGGAAAACCAAA
This sequence comes from Rhysida immarginata, assembly GCA_023313115.1. Classification (NCBI taxonomy): domain Eukaryota; kingdom Metazoa; phylum Arthropoda; class Chilopoda; order Scolopendromorpha; family Scolopendridae; genus Rhysida; species Rhysida immarginata. Next base: position 6,520 of record JAHWFO010101852.1, on the reverse strand, counting down.
AAGAGCATCGTTTGGAGGTGTGTACGGAATTGCTTTTGTGCCATGAAGAAGTGGCCTACTCTCATGGACTCCATCGTATGCACACAAAACTGTGTTAGCAACAACCTGCACTTGTGCATCGCAAAGGTGGCTTTCTGCACGTCCGCACGTTGCACGAACGATCGTGCAGGCGCTACAGGCTCTGGGCTACGAGGTGCTTCCCCCCCCCCCCCCCCATACTCTCCGAACCTCTCCCCTATCGACTACCTTCTTTTTCCGAGCCTGGACAATTTTCTCCAGAGGAAAACATTCCTAACCCAAGCAGATGTCGAAAACGCATTCCGGGAGTTTGACTCCCGTGACCATGGATTCTATCGGAGAGGGCTCAAGAAGCTGGCAAATCGTTGGCAACAATGTTTGGATTGCAATGGGGGTTATTTCAAATAGCACGCGTGAAGGTGTCCTTTCTAGAGGGCCATTAAAGATGACCTCTGCAATCCGACATTAGATATGCAATGACCTGATACCTCTCCAAGTTTGGCAGTGGAATTAATTTTCACCCTGTATACAAGGGTTGGAACTTCAATAGTGGCATACATGTAATTAGAACTGGTACCAAATAGGTACAAGCTGTTGCCAGCAATGTGAAAGTCGTAGAATACCTGAAGTAGCACCAGTTCTGTTGATGGTGCGGATGGATTACTCTGCTGCTTTCAGAACTCTGGAACAGTTCGGTAGCGAATGCCACAAAGCGGTTCCTTCATCTTTGGAATCAAATCATAATCACAGGGGCTTAAATCCAGAGAGTACAGAGGATTGTAGAACAACTCCCAGCCCAGCAATTGAACAAATCCATCATGGGTTGCGCAACATGTGGGCGAGCATTGTCATGAAGGATGATGGGAAAGTTTTTCAAGGAGTGGCATCATTTTTTTTTTTTTGCAGATTATGTCTGTGCATTGACAGTCTGTCCTTGGGGTATGGAATGCACTTGGATGACACTATCACAGTTGTATACGCAGTCAACATCATGCTAGTTTTCTGTAAGGCTATGCACATTTCCCGCAAGCTTCATAACACTTGCTCTATGTCCTCGGGCATATTCAGATTTTATCCAGCTTTGCTGTTTCTGCCGCGAAAGCATCATTGCTGCACAACTTTAGATCACCGACTGACGCACGACTCTTTCCTACCCACCACTGCACATGCGCATAGCCTTGGATGGGCGAGTCTATTTATTGGTAGAAAGGTTAGGAGTAGAACTAACGTGTTGCATAGGGGGCAGCTGTAGCCCAGTTGTCTCGCAATGCTCAATGCAATGGTGGAGTTAAGCATCCTTGGGCGCGGCTAATTACAGGTTGGGTGTCCACCTGGAAATAACCATCTCCCCCTGTGCTTCGGAGGGCACGTAAAGCCGTCGGTCCTGGCTGCTGCGACCATCATACAGCAGTCGTTAAGTTATAGGGATGGCGCAAAACTCCCTCGAAGGTTGCATAAGCCCCCGTTTTATGTAATGCATACAACTACGTTGCCGCTACTAAATTTCCAACACTCGTACCTAATTCTAATATACAGGGTCGGGACACATTAATATGACCACCTGCTAGGATCCAGAATATCCACCTTTGGTGGCACGCACAGCAGCTAGTCGACGTAGCAGAGAGTCAAGTAAGTCCTCGGAAGGTGATTGCAGGTATCTGGGACCATTCGGCGATCAGTGCGTCCCGTAATTCCATCACCGTGCGTGGTGGAGGGTCCAGCTTGTGGACATGGCGATCAAGATGGTCCCACAAATGTTCAATGGGGTTCAGATCCGGGGAGTTTGGTGGCCATGGGAGTAGCTTGAATTCATCCTCATGCTCCTTGACCTGGTCGTGGACAATTTTGGCAGTATGGCAGGGAGCATTGTCCTGTTGAAAGGTGCCATCATCCTGAGGAAACACTGTCGACACGAAGGGGTGTACCTGGTCTGCGACAATCGTCAGGTAACGAACAGCATTCAGTGTACCCTCCAGCGGTATCAGTGGACTCAGACCATACTACGAAAACATCCCCCTAACAATCAAACCTCCCCCACCAGCCTGTCGTCTGCCAACGATGGTGTCGGGATGCCTGTTCTCAGATGCTTCCAAGCGAATTCTCCATCGTCCGTCCACTCTGTTCACCAGAAACCGCTACTCGTCAGAGAAAGCAACCCTTTGCCCTCGGCGGAGGTCCAATGGTGATAGTCCATTGCGAATTGGAGGCGTTTTCAGCGATGCACAGGCGTCAACATGGGTGTTGTTACCATACGCCTGCTCCAGAGCCCCAACCTCAAGAGGGATTGTTACACTGTCTTGGTGCTGACACGCCTAGCGGTCCTACTGCTCATTTGCTGTGTCAGTTGCTCAACAGTGGCACGCCGATCGGTCTTGGCCAGGTGCGTAACCGACGCTCGCCTCTAGGATCGAAGGCCCGTGGGGCCGCACAGTTACCTCTTCGGTTGCTCGAAACTGTCTGGTTCATCCAGTCGTGGTACACCTTCACATCGGCAGCACTAGAGCAGTTCACAAAGGTGGCCGTTTCTGAAATGCTGCCCCCCTTGGCCCGATAGCCAATAATCATCCCGTTTTGGAGGTCCGACAGGTCACTTGCTCTGCCCATGACGGCGACAATTGCTGTGTTAACGGATGCTACTGCACATCTGCTGTTGTCAGCTTTTACTGATATGCAATGATTTTTCATATCATACCATGGGACGTTCCAGAGTGTTCGAGGAGAGGTGGTCATATTAATGTGTCCCGATCCTGTATATAACCATCTCTTGATATCAGACTCCCAGGAAATATATCCCATAGCAAACTCATGGCAGCATCCTGTTGGAACCATGCAGCCACATTTAAGTCCGTTAGCTTAGGTTGCAAGAAAGTTGCGCAACATCGCTATGTAACGTCGAGAAGTTACCTTAACTGTTTGTCCCTCCTTCGTAAAAAAAAGAATGGGCCTACAACACTAAAACCAACCAACTTCAAAATGGCAAAGCACACATTACTCAAGGCTCCAAACCCCACTCACCTAACCTAATGATGTCACAGTAATAGCGGCAAATCGGCGAGCTATTTCTGCTGCATCCTGTACCATACCTGACAATGAAATTTGTACATTTAGTCCAAAATGTACCCGAGTCAATTTACATGTTCAAATGGAAAGGGGTCATGTGACCACTTGACCTGGGGTGCAATTTCCTCATTAATCCCATAACAAAATCTGTTTTTTGGGTTTTCACTTAGATATTATTAACGTTCCTCTCTAATTGTGTGATTTTTCCAGAATCCAGAAAAATGAATCCAGAAACTGTCCCAAAAACCTGTGCACTGTATAATCCAATTTTTACTGAATAGTAGTGATGTCAAGATCCGGATATCTGGAACTTTTTTTCGTATCTAGGTCCGAGATCTGAGATCCGGATCTTGGATCCGAGATCCAAAATTCGGATCCTATATCAGGAAATTGTGTATGTGCAAACTTTTTCTGAAAGCAGTTTATAAATGCTTTTATTAAGTAATAGCCTAGTACTCTTAAGTCGTAATTAGTCTTAATACGCATCCAGCGAAAGGATCCGATATCCGGATCCGATATTTGAGATCCGAAATCCGGATACAGACCCGGATCCGGATATTTCTAGATCCGAATCCGGATATTTTCAGATCCGGATCCAACGGACATCACTACTGAATAGAATACTAAATTGTATGACAATGACAACACAACATGTCAGTATAATGTGCTGTGCCCGGCAGACGCAAAATATATTTTGTGTATGGTCATGTGTGGGAATTGTTTGTGAGTGTTGGTTTGTTTGGGTTTATTTTGAAAAAGTTCGTTGTTGTTGTGATTGTTTGTTTTGAGCGCGAAGTGAGTAGGAGGGGGTGTGTTGTGTTGGTTTGAGTTTCAGTGTTGTATGATGAACATATAGTTTTTCGTTTTTGTTGCTTGTTTTTCTCGTAGTGCAGTGGGTTGTGGTTTTATTTCGTTGTATGGAAAAGATGTTATTATAACAATAGGTTTAAGTTTTTTTTTATAATTAAGAGTCACTCAATTGCTTGGCTGCTGTTGTGACTGTGAAGAGCAACAGCGCTCAGGTATTGTTGAGGCCTTCATTGTTGTTGGAAATTTCCTGGGAAGCTGATGAAGGCATCTGTGAACATTGTTTATGACATGTGTTGTTTTCTTTTTTCTCTCTGACTGAAGTTTTCCTTCAGTTTGGTTGAATTTTTTTAGTTCTCTGAATGGGACTTAGTTTTCTCACTGTCGATAATCAATTCGAATGGCTGTCGGCCTTTTTGAAAATGTGGAACTTGCATTCCCGATCTATTGCGATGTTAATTATCTGCAATTTAAACTGAATTAAGCTCTACACATCTGTTATTATGCCGAATGTTTAGGCAGTTGAGAGTTTTATGCCAATTTTGTGTCTCCTGTTGTTAGAAAACGTCGTCATCGACGTGTCTACTGTTGATGGAATTATCGCCGGAGAGGTGTCAGCCGAGTAACTGCAAGTTGGAGCATCGGGCAGCAAAGCCCGCAGCTTGTGCAATTTGATGATGTGTTGGTGAGTGTACCTTTTCCTATGTATTAAACATCGCGACGGGATTTTCTACTTTGTGGAGACGTTGCGCCATCTAGTATCTAAGTGTGACACTGCTATTGATTCATGCGCTCTTGTTTCCCCGGAAGAGTTCTTACATGTGAAGCATTGTGTTTAAACAGTTCGTGTCAACGCTTGCATGCTCCATTGAGCGAACTATGGAACCTGATGTGTTTCCTTTAGTTGTAACTGATTTATCTTGTACTGTTGAATTAAGATGCTAGATCGAGTCTGTAGAGTAGAATTAGTAAAAGGTGTGTAGCTGCATGAGAGCAGAGGGGTGGACAAAACAGTCACGTGTCGCAAGCAAACTGGTGTCATATAGAGTGGAGCAAGGCGCCTAAGTGGGCCAAGATCCTGCGACAGTAGCGTGCCTCATGTAAGAAACGGGAACAAGGGTTCCTGTCTTTCTCCCCTGTCCTAATCAAAGGGTTCACAGCTCGGAATTTGATGCCCCGTTGTCTTAGCATAGGTACACTGGCTAGAGGCGTAAACGCGAGCGGAAGCTCATTCTTCGACACGTGATTGGCTATCACATCACCCGGGTCATGGAACTGCGCTTAGCTGATGCCCATTAAAACTCATTAGCTATTGTTGTTAATATTAAAGGACTACAGTAGTTAATTTCAGGGGCCCCTCCATGCTAGTGTAGGTTCTTAACGTTATGAAACATAATGTGTTGTACTTTGTGGGTGTTCAAAGATAATAATGGTTACTGTATGTACTTAGCTTGTGTGGATATGTGTTTTATTGCTTTTGTTTGCAGCCCAATCAAGTGCGATTGCCCTCTATGCAGTGCTTCAAACTCCTGACAAGCTCCTCCTCGTGGCTGTTCTGGTAACCGACTGGGGTATGGGTCATAGTAGAGTGGGGTGGGGGAGTAACGTCAAAATACTGTCACTTGTATGTTACAACACAATTGAAATGCGAATTCCATAAAAAAATCTCTTTACAGTGCAGAGAAACTCTGGTACAGTTGTAATTGTGAAAACTGCAATATCATGAAGTAAGGATGTAAGAGTATACACTGAGTTAGCAAAACTCATGGGATAGCAAGCACATTGGTTGATGGGCATGGCTCACGAATTCACAGGGGTAACGGATTCTGCGAATGGACCATTAGACATTGTGGGAAGAGCTTGAATAAGTGATTAATCAGAAATGGCACATCGTCACGAGTTGACATCTTTTGAACGGGGTATGATAGTAGGTGCCCGACGCATGGGATGTTCCGTTTTGGCAGTGGTGCAGGAATTTGGCTTTCCCTGCTCAACTGTCTCCAGGGTGTATCGTGAATGGCTGGATGAAGGCATCACAGTCCACAACAGGCACCATACCGGCGTCCAGCTGCCCTAAATGATCGTGACCGGCGACACCTGGGACGAAGGATTCAGAGAGACAGGAGCGCAACAGTGCAGCAAATCACAGACCAGTTCAATAGTGGCCGCACTAGAAACTTCTCTCGGTGGACAATCCGTCGGAATCTGCATGCCCTCGGGTTTGGCAGCCGTCGCCCTACACGGGTGTCAATGCTTACCCAGCGTCATCGTACACTCCGGCGTGCATTTGCCACCAACCATCTTGGCTGGACACTGCAACAGTGGCGTAACGTCATATGGTCAGATGAGTCACAATATCAACTGTACCACGCTGATGGGAGGCACCGTGTGTGGCGCAGGCCTCACGAAACGATGGATCCCGCATGCCAACAGGTGGTGGTGCAGGGTGGTGGGGCGTCAGTGATGGTCTGGGGTGCATTTTCCTGGTTTGGAATGGGCCCTCTGGTTATCCTGGACCAAACGTTGAATGGTCCACGGTATCGTCAACTCATCAGAGACCATCTGCACCCGTTTTTGACATTTCAACACCCTGACGACGTAGCAGTCTTTCAAGATGACAATGCTCCACCACATC
>JAHWFO010101839.1:0-16681 GCA_023313115.1 Rhysida immarginata | reverse complement strand
TGCAGCCATTAATAAGCAATCAGGTTATTTAACAAATAAGAAAGAGCTAATCAAGGAAATACAAAACGTGATAAACAGAAAAACATATAATAACCAATTAGATAAGCTGCAAGTAGCCAATCAGGGTAATATATAAAAAGATAGATTACAGATAATAACCAACCAAGTTATAATACAAGAATGAAAACAATGACTAATAACACTATTTAAGAAAGGCCATAATTAGCAAATAGTAACCAATCATTGACAAGTATACGGCCCAATTCATTTTAAATAACCTAAATTGCATTTTTTAAACAAGAAATGTTCTCTTTAATATTTTTTTTCAAATCTTCAAAGTGTAGACCCGTAATTTTTGTGTCTACAAATTGAACAGAGATTTTTATATAATCTAGATTTTTGTTCTATTGGAATTATATCTTTAGTGCCATCCAAAACTTTTTGAGGGAATTTTTACTCTTATAAACTAATTTAAGTCCAAATTTAATGCCAAGTGATGCCTCACTGCAAAATCCGAAACTATTGCCGAGGAAAAAATATCCAACTTCTATCATAGGAAATAAAAATTTCGTTCAAAGTTATACATTATTCCCACCAGGAGCGCTAGAGTTATTCCAGCTTGGAGATTTTTACTGTTTTATATCTTTTAATTTCTAATAATTAATAAGATTTTCAAATAAATTCTTAATAAATTCATTATAAAAATTTTACATTAACAGACTCCGTTAAAAAGAATTATTTTGCTTTTTGTTTATTTTTAATTTCAATTAACTGGAGAAAATGCCAGGTAGAATGCTGAATGTTCCCGAGAAGAGATGGGATGAAATAAGGTGTTCTGTATAGTAAAAATTTACGTTCGGTTAAAGTAATATTTTTGTGACTTATCATACATGAGTTTTTGGACTAGTGGTGGTGTTGAAGTTTTATAACTACAAGCTTATCACGGGTTATTCGTTTGCATGATTTTGTAAACGATGTGGTTTTGCCCGACCGAACCGATGCATTCGTTGCTGATGGGGCTAACTTCACTAGTGAAACTTTTGCTGAGGAGAATACATGTCAATAAACAATGCTTAATCCGTTAAACTGAATTGAGTTCGAATAGCTCGGTGAACAGAGACTGTTAAGGTAATGAGACTGGACAATTTTCATTTTTCCCATGCTAAAATCTGTAACCGTTTTTATTGGTGGCTCCCTTTGGAAAATGTTGCTCAAACTTAGGGGGTTGTTATTATATGACGTTTAACAGCTAATATTATGTGACGTGTACCTATTCCAGTTGCTTCCATCCACTTCGTTTATTTTACTGCATCTTTATATTCGTTATATTTTATTAATTTTTATTTATATATTTTTATACAATTTATGGTGAAAAGGAGCTACCTTTTTTTGGATTTCCATTAAAGGAAAAAGGTGAGTGAGAATTATTTTTTTAAATTCACATAAACAAAGAATAAGTAAAAGTCCAGAAATTCGTTTCCTAATGTTCTCGGATGATGTCTAATTCATGCTCTGAATTTATTTGCGTTATTTATGTAGCATGTTTCTCTTTATCATTTGCATTAATGTCTCTATGGCCGGCCATCTGTTACCTATATTCTTTATCACGGGACTTACGTAATTTTTTTCCGCGTGAATTTCTCAAACAATTAAGTTCTAAAAATTTTGGTAAATCATTTACTTATTACGTAGAGATCACACGCTACTAAAATTAGAGCATGAATGCGACAGGGCTGACCAATATCATCTGAGCAAATTAGGGAACGCTACTCAATCTGTACACATGTGATTTAAAAAATTAAATTCTCACTCACAGTTTTTCCTCTAATGGAAATCCAAAAATGAAAGTTCCTTTTCACCATAACGATTGTTACAATATTTTGCCGCACAAAATTTACTACCCATTTAGGGTTGTTTAGAGTAGAGGAGAGCAAACTAAACACGTATCATCTCTCATTTTCACGCAGCGTTTAAATCAGAGACAGTCAAAGAAACAGTCTCTGGTTTAACTCGAAACAAAAACTGTAAATTCGAAACTTAAAAGCGCCACCTGGATAATGTTGCCTAATCTCTAAAACAGGAAGTGGTTACACAAAAAATGATGAATTGGGTAGTCTCCTTCTCCGACTGCCTCTGTCAGTGACTCTGTCGTGCTACGGGCTTCTCGCTCTCATGCGCAGTTCTACGCCGTCAATTGCCTGTTGTGTCAAACCCGGTAGAAGTGCTCTGCTCTCGGGTTCCGATTTTCCATGAAGCTCATTCGAAACGGTTCTTCTTCGTGAACTTAGACACGCTCCTTCGCTAAACGACTTTCTCATCGTTGGGGAAGAAGATTTTCCTCCGTTGGCGAACATCGGTAGAAGAACTCTCTCTCGAGACGTCCGTCAGCTGCCGTTTCCTGCTGCTATCTCCCTCCTCACATCTCAAACTTCCATTATCCATCATGCATCTATCAAACAGGAACTTCGTGTTCCAGACAATGCATGACGAGAATATTTTGGAACGTGACAGGCATCTAAGGTAACAAGTTATAGAAGGCCAGAAAAGGTGGAACATCCCTTTCGCCGCCATCGTGTGTGTTCAATCTGGTTGCCATACATCGCTGCCATTGCCCTGCATCACGATTTCCACTACAGGAGACTGGAACGCAGAACACCAAGATCAATTCCCATCCACTCCTGTTGACATGTTTTTCAAAGGCTCTCCACTGTTCGCTTGTGTCTCTTTACGAAGGCCCGTATAAGTAGGCCAAAGCCACAAATATCCATAGGCGATAGGTGCGGCGCCTTCACGGGTATGTCGCTGAATGGAATGGAGCCGATTACGATATCTTATTGCATGCGTTCCAGGAACGGCGAGTTGACCCGGCGCTATAACTCGATGCCTTGCCTTGGTGCAGCCATACTTTGTTTACCTCTGTGCTGTGAAAACCGGGGATATCTTAGGTAAATGTAGGGGTTAGAACGTTAATCTGTGAGCACATAGCGTTCACTTTGGACTTTGACTCAACTCTATGTAAAGTTGACTTACCTTTGTTGCTGTATCCCGCCACGATCATGAAACGTTTTAAAAATGTTTCCTTGCATCCACGTTAACATTTTCTGAATTCCTTAGAACCCCTTGGGCGGTAAAAAAAAATGGTTCCGTTGCAGTCGCTTAAATAAACAAACGCCTCAACATGTATTTCCACTTTTCATTCACCAGGCATCGTTCATACTGTTTATGGCAGTTGGTCCGTCGATCTTAAACATGGCGACAGTTGGTCCGTCGTTCATGAACGTGGCTCTTCTGTCGTTTCTCCAGTTATAAAACATGGTCGATAATTGTGTTCTTTGCAATGTCCCGTTGTGGTGGTGGTTTATATCCGGTTACGAGAGCCCGAACTTTCCGGACGACGTGAGGAGTACGGCTAGTAGATTGTCTCCGATTGCCCTGCTCTTTACCCTCTGGAATGGCGCCGCTTCTGGTTTTTCCAATGTTATTTAATAAACTTGATATCTGTTTCTTGGAAACAACGAAACCTCGCATCTTGCTTGGTTTCATAACGGAATAGCGCTGGTATGTAGCCCTCCTAATACTTGTCACTTTTCGGTGGCATAACTCAATGTTTTTACTTTTCGAATACGAACTATTTTAATGCTTGCCCTAAATACTTCACGTGATAGCTCACGTGAAATGAACGTGCTCGCAATAACAATGCGAATTATTACCATAGATACCAAACAACCATTGACATGGACGATCAAATTGGGAAGATCCCTAAGAATTCGTACTGAAGATAGACCCCGAAACCTTAAGCAAATTGGGAAGATCCGCCGCCCAGAGCTGTCACGGCCGAAAGTGAGAGATGAGGCTAAACACCAGAGTAGCTGATTAATATTTCTTTTACACGCTGATCACCGAGTGGTAAGTTTAAATAGGCTTCAGGGCTGCAATATATTTTCTTTAACTTTGTATTTTATTATATTTTATAAACAATTTTTCGATCGTCTTTTCAATTCTAATTTCGTTTCGATTATCTCTCAGCTACGTATTTTGATTCATGCTTGTCAAAATTGTTTCCCGATTCTTGTTCGTGTCTATTCGTGGATATCACGACTTTTTATTAGGATTTATCGAGGGCTATTAAATCGAATGATTTTCGCCAAATATTAACTCGGTCGTGTATAGAGAAAGAAAGAGGACGTAAATAATTTAGCAGATAAACAAGTCTAATGATGTTTCAAATAGATGAAAACTAATTTACAATTAAAGTCAAATAATATCTTCAAAACAGTTCAATGGAATGCCGTTGTGGGTGGCGTCCTTCACGCTGAAAAGTATCGTCGGGGGAAAAGAGCCTCGAAGCTGATTTGCTGGGTAGTGAATACCGTTCGGAACTCCGGGCTTCTGGGCACCACTAATTCAGTAAGCGGCGACCCTCCTGGATTTCGTTGAATATGGGGCGTCACTACGGCAAAAAAATGTCAAAACATTAATTTCATCGGAGAAAAACCTATTGAGCTCATGGATAGAAACTCTATTCAGTTTAACAAAAAAGAATTCTTTCATAGGAGGAAAATTTAAGTAATCCACTTAAGCTTCTAAATTTCTAAGCTAATCTTAACTGGATACGAAAGACAGTACCCTTGACGAAGACGAGACAGCCAAGCGCGGCTCGCAGCGTGAGATCTCTGCGCGGCTCGCGCTTGCAAAGTCGTGGTCGTCCGCTGGCTGGCCAGGCGTGACACTAGCTGCGTCTGAGTCGGGGTCCTCCGACGTCTCGGAAACAGGTACTGCTCCTGCCAAATCCTGATGGGTAGCTGGGCTTGTATGAGGCCTCCAAGTTCCGTTTAGGGGTTCCACGCTAGATGCTGAAGCACTCCAAGTGTTAGTTGCGAGTCCGCACGTTCGTTGCTGCTCCGCTGTCTGGCTTTGAGATCCATGGTTGCACTAGCAGAGTTGCCCTCGTCCTCTGTCCGATCCTCTCGTTTATTCCTGTGTCCCAAGGGGGGCTCCAACTCTTGCCACTCGAAATTCCTTCAGTCATATTCTGGTCTGACGGGGCTCGTGGCGAGGTAATTGAGGCGCTGGCGAGAGTCTCTTGTTTTCGAGTCCTTGGCACGAATAGAGAAGCACTACGAGATAAACTAATAAAGGGTGAATTAATGAAAGTTTTTGTTTTCCCACTTGCCTGTCTTTTGTGTCCGGCGAAATGGCTTTTACACGCCACGGGAACAATCCTATCTCCCACTGTTGAAGGCGCTCGATCTGCCTTCATGTAAGATACGGTAAAGGCACTCGCTTGTGCATCGGTTCGTCGGTGGCTTCTTTCGTAACGTTTCGCTTTCTTCGATGGCATTTTTCCTTCCTTTATTCGTTATGAAATCTAGCACCTCTCTGCTCTACCCGCCTTCGCCCCCGCTTTTTATTCACGTTTTTTATGAGCCAACCTTGCATACGGTCTTCCTTATCCAATGAACCCACGGCTCACTTTTCTCGATTCTTCTGTGTCTTCTAATGTTCTTTCTGGGTGGCGGGTAGTTGAATTTCTCTTTTTTCTTTTGCTTTCTCTGCTTCCTTCCTTCTCTCCCTTTTCCTTGCTGCAGATTCGGATCGCCGATTTTTTATATCTTCTTTTCCTCTCGAATTCGACGATCTGACAGTGGAACTATTTGGAGGTACGGTTTTTAATTAATTATTCCTCAGGCCAAAATCGTTAAAAACAAAGTTGCCATTTCAGTTCAGTTCAGTTCGCAGCTCTCATCTCCCACAAGGACAGGAGACTAGCTGAAGAGGTGATTAAGAATCGAAGGTGGAAGATTACACTATTGTTTTAAAGGTCCAAGGATTTTGCGGGTTAGATTGGAATCCTGGATAAATCTCATCAAGGCGTAAATGATCTTCTTTTTTGCTTGCCTACTTCCCGGAGCGAGAAGGAGGAGATTTTCCATAGTAGCTGCGATGCCATCGAGAGCGAGGCTATTAACAAGGCAATCTCTCTGGCGTCTAAAAACGGGACACTCTAGGAGAATATGCTTCACTGTTTCGGTCGCACCACAGGAGCACGTATCTGAAGGACTAATGTTTATTTTGTGAAGAAAGTAATTTGTTGCCAGATGTCCGCACCTGAGTCTGAATAAGGACGATCTTTGTGGGAAGGTAAGCCATTTGGGGGTGATCCTATTTTGTCTAGGAAGTAGCGGCAAGAGTTGCTTGTAGTGCCCGCCGCGAGAATCAGCGCACCACTCGATGTTCCAGAGTTCGAATAGTTTTCTCTTAGTGTATGCTCTTAATGTATTCGGGTCCAGACGGGTATATTTGATAGGGCAGTTAGAAGTTCTCGCCCAATTAGCCAGACGGTCCGCCATTTCGTTCCCGTTGATGCCCTTATGTCCCGGGATCCACATCAGATGAATGTCGTAGTTTGCTTCAGTAAGTACCGCTATGAGGGAAATAATGTGGCCCAAGATATTACAATGGAACCACTTCCCCAAAGTAAGGGATTTTTTGATAGCCATAATAGCACTTTTCGAATCCGAGATGATTAGGAATCTTGCCGGTTTTTGGAGGGTGATCAACATAATTGCCTTGTGAATGGCCAAGAGTTCTAAGGCAGTGGAGTTCATAACAGGGCTTAATTTATTGGCAACTAAAAAATTGTTTGTCTCGTAAATTCCAATTCCACCTAAGGAGGCACCGGGGTTGATGGAACCATCCGTGAAAATAAGTCTGAAATTTGGGAAGGAATGGTGGAGGAGTTTCGACACTGCTTGTCTGGCAAAGCCTGGCGGATTTGAGGCCCTTAGGGCCGACGGGAGGACCACGATGCCCGGGTCGAGAGGTGACAACCTAGGAGATTCTATAAGGACTCTGCCACAGACCTGGAGTTGTTCGCATTGGAATTTAGTTAGAATTAGGGAGAGTAGGCCTTTTATTTTGGTCGAGTTAAAGTGGGTCCGACAGTTTTCTGCCAATGAGGCCTCCGCGTTGAAAGTCGGAGACACTTGAAGGAACGAGCAAATAGAGTGTATTGTTTTGGCTTCCCATCTCAGTGGGGGTGGAGTGAGACCAGAGTCAGCGTATAGTACTTGGTTGGGCGACGACTGGGTGGCATGAAGATAAGCCCTAATGACTTTTCTCTCTAGCTTGATTAATTGTTCCCTGGTAGATTTGGGGGTTAGGAGAAGGAAGAGGTCCATTTGGTCGATAGTTTGCAGGAGAGAGGAGAGAAGGGTGGAGGTCTCTGACCAAGGCGGCCCCCAGTTAGCCGCAGTGATGCGTCTAATGCGAGCCAGGTTTTTCCTCAAGTGGTTCTTCATCCGGGCCGTGTGTTGCTGCCATTTGAGTTTATCATCTAGGACAACCCCTAGGAACTTGTGGGCTCTTCTTATTGGGAGACATGAGTTGTTCATAAAGATACGCGGGTGGGGGAATGGTCCTCTCTGGATGAAGAAGACAACGATTGTCTTGTCTGGGGAGAAGGACATTGCGTTGGATTTGCTCCATTTCGTGAGGGCGTCACAGGAAAGCTGAAGGGTTTCTTTTACTACAGGGACAGATCGGTTCGTGGACCAAATAGCAATGTCATCGGCGAAGATATTAATTTTTAAGTTCGAAGGAAGGTCTTTACTGATGTCTGACATAAATAAGTTAAATAATACTGGACTGAGAGAAGATCCTTGTGGGAGGCCCCTAGCTTGAGTCTGCCAGGCGATGCCCCCAGGGTATTTGATCCCAACTTGGCGGAGTCTTAAGAAAGAGAGGATCCACAAGACGAAACGCTTCGGGATCAATAATTTGGTCAGTTTATTTATAAGGATTTCATGCTCAACCATATCGTAAGCCTTCTCCAAGTCAAGGAAAACAGCGCCTAACACCTCGCCTTTTTCCCACGCAGAGTAGATGTTATCCACAAGTCTAATGATAGGAAAAGTGAAATTAGAGCCCTTACGGAAGCCCGTGATGTAAGGAGGGAGAATCTGGCGGGACTCCAGAAAATGCTGCAGGCGGTTGTTGATCATCCTCTCAAGGAGTTTAATGAGGCATGAGGAGAGTGCTATTGGCCTATAACTTTGGGGAAGAAAGGGGGATTTCTCAGGTTTCAGAATGGGATGAATGAACGTTTTCTTCCAGCTCCTCGGGATTATGCCGGTGGACCAAGACTTGTTGAAATGGTCTAGTAGAAATTGTTGTTGACACGAATTCAACTTGCTAAAGGAAGAGTCCATCAGCTGGTCAGGACCCGGGGACTTCGATTTATTCTTGAAGGATGCTTTGAGTTCAAGAATAGAAAAGGGTGCTTCCCATCGATTCCTATCCTGCTCTGGAGTGAAGGATGCTGTGAGGGGGACAGGCCAGGATATCTGTTTATTAGCTGTCATTCCCATGGCCTGATTGAGAATAGCGATGGCCGAGTCTCTTGGGTCTTTCATGGAACCATCCAAGTTTTTAATTAGGGGGGTAGATTGACGCCGTTGGTAGAGCATAATTTTATGGACTCTCCAGATATTGTTTTGTCTGTTGTTCGAGAGAAGATCTGTCCAATACTTCCTTCTGAATTTTCTGAGGACTCGTTTGCATTTTGCTTTGGTTTTTTTCATAACCAGCCAGCATGGGTCGCACCGGCATTTTAGAAACTGTCTTCTGGACATATTCCTCTTCCAGATAGCCGACTCGCATTCTGGGGACCACCAGCTAGGTCTCAGTGGCGAGGTTCTGCCACTCGGGGAGCACGGAAAGAGACTGTTTTGAAATGAGAGGATCTGGCTTTGGATGTCATATAACTTGGAGTGATTTATGGTGTTTTGGCCAGGGTTACGAGGGGATGCAGGACTATGAGGAGAGGATATACAGGGGAAGGACGCTGGTCTATTATTATCATGACAAGAGTGATTAGCGAGAGAAAAGGGGAGAATGGTAAGACAAATGGGTTGGTGATCACTCCCGTAGGAACCCTCCACCAGAGAGGTGAGGAGTGGGAATGGCCAATCTGGAGAGGAGAGGGCGATATCTAGGTTAGATGGATGCCAGGATGCTCTGGGTGGGTGGAAAGTGAAATTCGGGGTGAAATGGACTTTGAGGTTGAATTGGGCACTGAGATCCTCCAGACAGGAACCATTGTGATTGTAGTTCTCACATCCCCATAGCGGACTTTTTGCGTTGAGGTCTCCTATAATGATGAACGGAGTAGATAGAGAAGAGACGAGTTCTAACCAGGATTTCTTCCTGATGTATCCCGGGACATATACACTATAGATATGGAGCCAAGAGTTATCCAGGTAAAGTACTAAATTCAATAATGGCAATTGTGCCAATGTGTTTTTTACAATTAATGAAGTGAGGGATGTGGGGGTCGATGGCAACAAGATTGCCACCACCATGATAGTCTCTATTATTTAAATAAGTGATGGAATTGTTAATGGAGACATTAGAATCAGAATTTAAAAAGGTTTCGCAGATTAGTAGAATGTCCGACTTTTTTCTCAATAGAATGGTGTCCTCCCAATTAGAGAGGACACCTCTTGCATTCCAATGAATTATTTTAATGGTTTTACGATGCATCCTGACCATACAGGGTGGAATCCTGGTCTTGATGTGATGAGTCATGGCAATGGTTGTGATTATCAGTTTGTATAGCAGGCTGAATTAGGTTTTGTGTGGGGTGTTGAATGGGGGAAAGCATCTCTTGCCACCAGGTGAGTACCTGCGTAAACCACCGTGGGGAGTGAAGGAAACTCTTGTTCATGATGTCAAGGGTATGCTCGATACCCCACGAGTTATCTTGGTTATATGCAGGCAGGCCGTTGGACATCATAGTGGAGATGAAATATTTCAGACCACCACTGACTGCCTCATCTTTATCTATAGAAGCAGAGTCTATTTTGAAAACGGAATTGGGATCGACAGTCGTCATCATTTCATTATCCTTCTCGCTTCCTGAGGGGGCTATGTTTTTAGAGAGGGTAGTGACCAGAGCAGGAGTTTCCATAGTGAAGGGGGACAATTGGGACCAGTCGATCAGTGAAGCATTCAGGGTATGTTCATTCTGGTGCAGTACCGGAGACAGGGGTAGGTCATCCCTGCCACTAGTGGTGCAGGTCCTAGTAGACTGTTGAGAGCAGGGGGGAGAGCCAGAATGTGATTGGTATTCAGGGAAGTTTTGGGCCGGCGAGGAAGACACACGAAAAGAAGGGCCGTTTGGAGAGGTAATGGACGAGGAGGGGGCTCCTTCTGCCACTCGGGAGGCATATGAGGCTTGACTCGGGCCTTCCCTACCCATCTCCATATCCACTAACTTTTTTGCTTGGTAATATGAAATGAATAGGTTTTCCATTTTCATTCGAATTAGAGCCTCGTACCTGAATCTTGGGCATCCCTTGTAGTAGGGGGAGTGCCCTCCTTCGCAATTGATGCAAGTAAAGACTTTAGCAGTGCATTCGTTTCTCTCATGATCTTTGCTGGTGCACTTAGAGCACGTAGGAGGATTCGTGCACTTTATTCTGGTGTGACCCAGGCGGTGGCATTTAATGCACTGCATGGGCCGTGGGGGAGGTCTCATAACAGAAAAGATCTCATTCTCAAAAATTAGTTTTTCGGGCGGTGAAGGGAGACAAAAGTATACAAGAAATTTAGAAAACGATGCTCCACGGAACGGGGGAGGGAGCATCCTCATGCCAGTAATATATGATCCACAATTGGATGAGGATTGTAGATCTTCTAGAGAAAGGTCTGAACGCATACCATGGATTATGCCCACAGAGGAGGTTAAAAACCTGGGGACCTCATAATCCAGGGTAATAGTGCCAATGTCCTTGAATTTCAGACATCTATCCGCCAAAGCAGTGGATGAGAATTTAACCAGAAATTTGTTGGACTGGAACTTGCTCACACTAGCCGAGTCGCCAGTGAGAGAATTGATGATTTTTCTGACAAATCCTGGAGAGGATATCTCTTGGTGACTTGGATCCTTGGAAGAAACGTTCACAATTAGCCAAGGCCTGGCCGCAATTTTCAAAAGGTCATGTAGGTTCGGTAGTTGTTTACGATGAGCAGTAGTAGGGGACTTATTATTATCATTGGTAACAGTCGCAGCTGTCTCTTTGTTCTTAAGTGTAGTGAGGTTGTTTGTTTCGGTGTCGATGATCATATTTGAAATTGAATCATGAGACGATCGAGGACAACTATTCTCGGAAGAAGATAAGTTGACTGTTGAGGCTGATTTGCTTTGGTCATTCTTCCGTGATTTATGTGTACTGGGGGAAGAGTTACGGGATCTGCTTCCCGAGGGTTGGGAGCCACTCAGCTTCCTCTTCTTTTTCTTCTTCTTCTTCTTCTCATCCCCCGTCTCTGTCGAGGCAGACCGGCTCAGGGGCGCCCTAGGAGGGGGCTCCCCCATGGCTGGCTTCTATGCCCAGTTTGCAACGGAATATAATGTTAAGGAATTCTGAGCAAATAAATACGATCAGAGAGACGCTGATGTTCGAGCAGAAGGGGTGAAAACACGTTATCGCAGCTGAATTTATTATTTTATTAACTGAATAGATGTCTTGCAGTAGCTATTTATCCGCAGGAAGGAAAGAACAGTGACTATCAGAAGCGGATCGAAGAGCGCGTTACTCCATAGCCGCCATCTTGAAGCAATCCAAGTTGCCATTTAGTTAACCACTCCACGGCTCAATCAAGCCTAGAACTGTCATGGCTTCTATTGGCTTCAATTTGGTGGCGCTGTTAACAATAGGATTCAGAATCTACCAACACCTCCTAGAAAGAAAGCCAAACAACTGAAACGTCCTACATTGTTACATCATCATATTTCGACCATTATTATAGCCATAATGCTAATGGGAATATGACTAATTGTTTGCAGAAACTCCAAGCTTTTACGACTGAAATTAGTTTCGAACATTTAGAAAAACGATCATTAAGCAGTAGGGTACTTAAAAGAGATTTTGATTCTATGTGACGAGCTACGCCCGCGATAGTAATGTGGAAGAAGCTGGAGACGACCAGATTCGCTGTGGAAAATCGGAAGATGCTGTTGCTAGATAGAAAAAAAAACCCGAAGTACATCACACTCTCAAAATTACATTTACGGAAGTAGAATAGCTTCGGATTTAGAAGCTGGAGGGAAATGAATTTTCCTAACCAAATGCAAAAAACCGAGATGTTTAAACACTTGATTCCAATCTCGTTCTTAAAAAAGGGTTAGAAATTACCTGAAAATTTTTAGCCAATAGCGATTTTCTTTAAATCAGAATCTCAGGTTTTTAACCAAATATCAATATAAGAAGCAAACATAATTGTTAAGCGAAAAACAATGATTTTATTAATAATAATAATGACAAATTGTGCATACAATAAACAGAGTTATATGAAGTTTCATAATTACATTTTATAAAAAAATATTGTTTTTATACATTAAATTATGAATTATTACTTAATCAATTATTTTATTTACAGCATGAGGACAAAGAAATAATCTTACTTTTAAGTACTATTTTTGGAATGCCTTATCATAATTAAAGGAAGCATTTAGGGTCCATTAAATTTGATCATTTTAAGTAGTTATACTATTGATAATATGTGAAATAAAATCACATGTTCAGATGTTCAGATATCCTTTTATTCATAACAAAATCTCATTTTCGAGGCTGATTGGTTAATTCCATGAGATCTTTTTTAGACTAAAATTTACTAAAAATTGTCCATATAAATACAATTAGCCATGTAATTATTTAGCGTACCGTTTCGATCGCATGATCGTCGCGATTCTCCCTTGAGCTCACTGGCCACATAACTACACGAGTTAGTTCTCGCTAAATTTTTTGTGAGTTTATCGAAACACACTTATAATCGTCAGACTAGTTGAGCTATCGCCACTGGCGATTTGGTGAGCAGACTAGGTGGACAATGTCAATACATTTTAAAAGCATTTGATAAATCGCAGAAAATAATGAAAACTCCAGCAAAGGATTAGCGAAGGAGAAAATTATAACAAAATTCTATTTCAGTAAACAATTTTATCCCGAACAGTTCATGCTTCGAACAATTTTTCTCACGTAGAAAAAAGTGAAAAGTAACTTAATTTTAACCATTAATCCATCCGAATAACGCAGTTGTATATGGAGGCAAGCGAGTGGTATCCCGTCTACGGCGTCCATGACGTCATTTTAAGGACCAATGGGATGCGCGTGAAATAGGTCGATTGGTTGTTTGCCACGATTAGGTTGAAAGAATTTTGAATTATCTCGAGTTTTTGTAATATTAATGAGGTAAAGTAGGATATGATTATCTTATTAAATGTTTTGTTTGTCTCAAAGATTTTCAATACAACGAGATATGACATGCCGCCTTTTAACAATGCTAAATCTGTAATAAGAACGATTACGTTGATATCTAGCGTTCAGCGATGAAACAAAATTATTAAATGACGTTAATGACGGACTAGGGCATATTGAAAAGTAATGCCTCCATAACTGTAACTTTTTTATTTTTTAACCGATTTTCAAAATTCTTTTTCTACCGGATACTTACATTTGTCCTCTATGTAATGCACTATTCACTTTTCGACATAGTCCCCATCCCTTTCCACGCATTGCGCCAACGCGTGACCAGTCGGGTGAACCCATCGGAGAGGAATTCCAGGGTTTTTGTCGACGCCAGGACCGAACGGCAGGTTTCACCTCGTCGTCAGAACGCAACTCATGCCCCTTAAGGTGCTCTTTCCTCTTTGGGAAGTGGTGAAAGTCGCAAGGTGCAAAGTCTTTCATTTTTGAACTGCAATTGTTCATCTTGTGGGCGCTGCAACCCCCTCTGATGTGTGGCGATCGTGAGCGGACGGGCGTTATCGTGCTGCAGAAGAGGATCCAAAGCTGCCATTAAATCCTCGTGTCGACGACAACCCCGGAATTCTTATCCGACTAGTCCACTAGTCCACGCGTTGGTGTAATGCGTGGAAAGGGATGGGGACTATGTCGAAAAGTGAATAGTGCATTACATAGAGGACAAATGTAAATATAAGATACAAAAAGAGTTTTGAAAATCAGTTAAAAACGAAAAAACGTTACAGCCATGGAGGCATTACTTTTCAATATGCCTTTGTATACAGCCATGACCAAAAGCGTTACCAAAAAGGGGAAAGCATTCTAATCCTTGTGAATTACAGATTTCCCTTTTTGGTTGTTTCATATCACAGTTCTTGCTTAATTTTTGAAGAGTATTAGGCACCGTGTACAAATCCACGTTGACATTTCATTTGTGTGTTTCAGTGAAGAAAAAAAAATACAAACATGTTAAAACTATTCGCTTTTATTTTTTTAATGAAGATTCTATACAGATCAAAGAAAAATAATAACACTTCGATTCGATTTTGCCTGAACCAAAAAAAAAACCCAATAATAAATACGATCATAACGAGAAAAAGCCTCACATGAAAAATTTGTAAATTTTATTTCATTGTGAACTTTTTTCCGATCACCTTTTGGCGCTCCTGGTAGCTTTGAGCACACGCCACCAACCTGCACCGCCCTGTGTGGTCCACGCAAAATAGCACAGAGAGATCCACCGTGATCAGAATTATACGTTTTCAAAATTAGTGACGCTTTTATTATTCTTTTCTCAGCATATATATGTACACTGCCCTACAATAATGGAAAGGACACCTCTTAATTTACGCGAACTTAAGTTGGGCGTTAGAATCTACACTCGCACATCAATAGCTGATGTTAGTTTATAGTGATGGTGCGGCAACTTCCTCCTGCAACGTTTTCTTAGGTGATATATGACTAAGGAAGGGAACTTAGAGACTTTAAGAGAAGATCAATAATCAGGTGATAATATGAATTATTAAAAAAAAATCAGAAATTACTAAAAAGAATATTCTTTTATAAATTCATGGAACTATTTTTCATAAAGGCTTTTTTCTTCGTTACATTGTTACAATTCAACCTAGACATTTTGGACTCGCTTTGATACAGCGTCCTCACTGCTCTCGCTGCATTTATGATGCCAAGCTGTATTTGTTACACACACACATACTAAAGCAAATAATGCCTTGCTGCAATTAGTAATGAATTCAAATATATATAAATTTACGTTAAATAAACTGCCAATTTAATAATCAAATTTATTTTAAGCCAACATTATCTATTACCAGTGGATTGCGATTTACTTTGAAGCGTAACGAAAACTTACGGACATACATAGATACTTGTGTTCAAAAAGTGAGGAATTTTCAAGACTGAACTGCTTTGGTTGTCCGATTGGGACCAAAGATAGTAGGGGGTAGAGGGTCTTTCCATTACCATCCCAACACTAAAAATATAAATATTAAAGCCCTTACTATCAGGATAATTAAAGTTAAGAACGCTTGTATAATGCCAATTCAGGTCACTGCGATTGCGCCAGAAAAAATGAGTTGGTTCACTCTTCGGTTATCAATAGTTAGCGATGGTCCATCGTGTTCATTGGATCTGCAGAAAAGGAGCAGTCAAACGTATGCGTCCTGCGCGGCGGACATGTCAAGCAAGTTAAGACATGCTCGGTTTTCGCAAAGTAATAAGACAATTGGCAGCCGAATATCCAGGTGCTCGTTTCGATGCTTGCTTGCTGCATCTCATCCGATATCAGGAGGAGGGTGACGAGTTTTGGGATCGAATCATCACAGGCGATAAATCATGGTTCCACCATTTCACGCCAGAAACCAAGATGCAATCGGCGGTTTGGAAACACATCTCATCTCCCACAATGAAAAAGTTCAAAACTGTGCCATCAGCCGCCAAGGTCATGTTGACATGTTTTTGGGATTACCGTGGTCTGACACTGCTTGAGTTTCTTCCAGCGCATACCACTGCCAATTCTGTAACGGAACAGCGGCACATTGAGGAATCTTCGAGCGGCCATACGCAGGAACAGGCCTGACTTGGCAATGGAGGACATCGTGCTGCACCACGATAACGCATGTCCTCATCCAGCGAAACGGATCACTGACGTGTTACAGCGGTGGAACTGGGAAACACTGCTTCATCCTCCATACAGACAGGACCAACCTCCCAGTGACTACCATATCTTCGTACGGTTGAAGAAATCACTGGCTGGTCAACATTTCTGTGACGACGACAAGGTGAAATTAATAGTTTGCAACTGGAAAATAAAAGTTGAATTGTTTTAGCGAATGTACATGTGTTTATTTTTTCCCTGTCACGATTTTAGAGGAAAAAAATACGGGATATTACTTTTTGATCACCTCTCATGTACTGTGAATGTCCTGTTGTGCACGTAAAATGCACTACCTCTGAGGTCCAATGCAAAATACTTTAATGTTCAGGCGAGTTGATATTACGATGAAATATAACTAGAGAAATACAAATAAACTGTTTGAGTATTCAGATTATATATTTTCTTGTTGATAAGGATTAATTCATTGTATATCTAAGGGGTAATGGGAATGCCAATACTTTATTTGCAGACTAAATACAAACATCACATTAAAAAGAAGCACAACTAACTGAAATCCTTGAACACAGCTATATTGGCGTTTTTAAAATGTGTTACTGTCTTATCAGTCTCTTTGGGGTCGATTCAATTAACGGTGGAGCTGCTCCAGGTTTCAAATATATTTTGTGACAGTATAAAAGCGGGTGGAAATCTCGGTGTTTAAAATGAGCAGAGCAAGCAATGCCAGATCTGTCATTTTAATCGT
>JAHWFO010101834.1:0-12840 GCA_023313115.1 Rhysida immarginata | reverse complement strand
TCCTCCTTGGGTCTTCTCGCACGAACCTTCAGCATGCACTAGACCGGCTTGCAGCCAAATGTGAAGAAGCTGGGATGAAGATCAGTGTGGCTAAAACCGAGGTTCTGGTCCTTTCAAGACAGCCTGCTCAGTGCGCTCTCAATGTTAGTGGAGCCTCATTGAGACAGGTGGAGAAATTCAAGTATCTCGGGATTGCATTCACGAGTGATGGACAGCAGGAGAAAGAATTAGATGCTCGGATCGGTGCAGCAAGCTGTGTCAGACGTGAACTGTGGCGATCCGTGGTAACGAAACGCGAGCTGAGTAACAAAGCTAAGCTCTCCGTCTTCAAATCCATCTTTGTCCCCATTCTCACCTATGGTCATGAGGCTTGGGTAATGACCGAAAGAGTGCGATCGCGGGTACAAGCGGCTGAAATGAGATTTCTGAGAGGTGTTGCAGGTGTTACCCTACTAGATAGAGTGTACAGCAATACAATAAGGGAATCTTTAGGTGTTGAGCCGCTACTTCTCCGCATTGAGAGGTCTCAGTTGCGCTGGTATGGCCACGTGATTCGGATGCCGCAAACTAGTCTTCCTAGGCAGTTGTTATTTTCCAAGCCGGTGGGTAAGAGACCAAGGGGTCGGCCTAGAACCAGGTGGCTAGACTACCTGGAGAATCTGGGTTCGAGTCGCTTGGATATTACCAGGGAGGACATGCGCCTGATGGCGGAAGATCGCGATCGCTGGAGATCCTCCATAGGGCTGCTGCCCCCGCGACCCTAACGGATAAGCGGGTTTGAAAAGTAAGTAAGTAAGTATGATCGTTTGTGTACAAAAACTGATTTTTTTATACTGTAAAAGAAATTATTTATGCTGTTATAAATCAAATCTGTTTATGCTGTTTACTCATTTAAACGACGCTAAAATCATTTTAAAAAGCAGTAAAAATTAAATAAAACTTACCCCAAAAAAAGTGTTAAATTTCTAAAAATATAGCAATTCCAATGAAACTTGCGTTAATTCCAATGAAAACTGCGTTGATTATTTTGAAAATTGCGCAAATGTAAAAACCTGTACCATGCCCGGATTGTGGGTTCCACCAGACGTTCGCTTGCTGAACGCTTCAAGGAACACAGACGCTCGTGGACGAATAGTGATGACAAGTCCTTTGCGGACCACCTAATTAAAAATAGACAGTGGATGTTGCCGATGACGAAACGATGACAATTCTGAAGAAGGTTAGAATCCCAGAAAAGATCCTTATCTACGAGGCGTTGGAGATAAGGAAATGCCACCTTGAAAACATGGAGCTTTTACTAAACAATCAAACTGCTTTCGAAAAAGATCTAATCCTGGACATCATAAACGGATTCCAGAACAGAGACAAAAATAGGAAATGACGTCACAAATAGCTCTCTATATGGTCCAGCTTGTAGTCGACCAATCAGAAACTCTGGCTGGAATTTGTGGTTGGTAGACGTTCGCTTCTCTGTAGTGTAGATTCCTATACTCGTGGTCAAGAGAACTTTGTAGCTATATAGCCTGTGATAATGATTGTATGTTTGCTATGTTATGACACTAAATTAAAACATTGATAAATGAAACAGTTGTTTAGAGCAAATCTTGCTCCGCCATGTTATTATTCAGTTACATCCCATTGTTTCTAGTAAAACAATGACTACAAGGGTAAATCAAAACCAGAAAGAGAAAGTGAAACAACTGCAAAATTCAAAACTGAAACTTACATGTCAAAACTGAAACTGACACCAAACATCCCGCCCACCTTGAAATAATTAATTTCAAATGATTTGATAAAACAAGAAAATAATTGATATCATTATGTTTACGTTAAATGTTCATTAAGAAATCGCTAGAGACTACAAGGATAAACAACAAGAAAAAACAAAAATTAATAAATGGGTAACAAACACAGTTTAACAATTGGACGTTTAATAAGTCCAGCCTTAGTTTGCACAGAACACACTCTCACTACACCGTCCTTGCCTGGATGAGTTTCTACAATGCGTCCAAGTATCCATGAAAATGGTGGAAGATGATCCTCCTTCAACAGAACTAACTGTCCAACAGTCATGTTTGGATGATGTGTTTGCCACTTTGGTCGTTGTTGAAGTTGATTCAAATATTCCTGATGCCATCTTTGCCAAAAAGATTGTTGGATTTGTTGGATGACTTGCCATCGTGAAAGTCTATTTTGCTGTAAGTGGAGAAGGTTTGGGTCTGGAAGATTCACCAGGGCTTCTCCGATGAGAAAATGGCCAGGTGTAAGAGCAGAAATATCATTAGGCTCTGATGAAAGTGGACACAACGGTCTTGAATTTAAGCAGGCTTCTATTTGTGTGAATACAGTATACAACTCCTCAAAGGTTAATACTGTTTCACCTATGACTCGACGTAAGTGTTGTTTGGCAGATTTAATGCCAGCCTCCCATAAGCCACCAAAATGCGGAGCTCTAGGTGGTATGAAATGCCATTCTACGTGTTGCTTAATTAGTTCCTTGGTTATTAGTTCATTGTGAGTGTCACTGTTCACAAGCTTGTAAAGCTCCTTAAGTGCATTGTTAGCACCATGAAAATTGGTTCCATTATCGCTGTAAATGTCTTTACATAGTCCACGTCTGGCCATAAATCTACGAAGTGTTGCAATAAATGCCTCTGTTGTCAGATCACTAACCAACTCAATGTGAACTGCCTTCGTAGAAAAACATACAAATAATGCCATGTAAGCCTTCCATGTCTTTCTGCCTCTTCCCTTAGCTTCCTTGATGGTAAACGGGCCACCATAATCAATGCCAACCTTCATAAATGCTCTATTCTGCTGAACACGAGAACATGGAAGATCTGTCATGTATTGTTTGGATGCAGATGCTCTAGCACGAAAACACTTGATGCATTTATAAGTGTAGAAACGAACAGCGTTTCGTCCATCAATCACCCAGAACATTTGACGAAGATTTGATAACAAAAGTTGTGTTCCAGGATGTAACAACCTTTCATGATAAGATTCAATTACTAGTTGGGTCAAGCGATGTCGTTTTGGCAGTAACATTGGGTGCTTTTGATCGTAGGATACATCTGAGTTAATCAGTCTGCCGCCCACCCTGATGATACCGTTTGAGTCTATGAAAGGGCTAAGGGACATGTATTCATGCTTACTTGTTGATCCTTCTTGTAAGATCTTGATCAGTTCAGAAAAGGCTTGTTTTTGAACAAGTCTCACCAATGTATTGAGTGCAACATCTGTTTCTTGAGGAGAAAGAATTCCTTTCCGACGATCAGGTTCAGGAAGGCGCGTGTTTTGGAGAAAACGTAGTATAAGAGCTGTTATTCTTTGTACTCTCTGCAGTGTTGAATATCGATTTAACAATTCATTATCCATGCTGACAGCTAGGAGTGTTGTGATACGTTTCCTTTCCTCTTCTTGTGTATCTGGTACTTGAAGAATTGCAGGCCAGTGAGACCTTTCCCTTAGGATGAATTCTGGTCCATGCCACCACTTATCTGCATGTAGCAACTGAGTTGGAAAAGCTCCTCTAGATGACAAATCTGCTGGGTTATTCTGTGTGGATACATAATGCCACTGCTTTGGAAAAATGGCTTCCTGGATCTCTGCAACCCTATTGGCAACAAATGACTTCCAACGAGATGGATGACCCTTAAGCCATGCAAGCACAACCTTTGAGTCACTCCAGAAGAATACCTGCCAGTTCAAAGATAAGAAACAATCTTTCACTCTTTTGTAGAGCTTAGTTAACAGTGCTGCAGCACACAATTCCAATCTAGGCAATGAAATTTGCTTTATCGGTGCAACTCTTGTTTGGGCACATAATAAATGATTATTCACCTCTCCATTTAGATCTGTTGATCTCACGTAAAAAACTGCACCATATGCTACTTCAGATGCGTCGCAAAATCCATGTAACTGTAATTCCTTGTTTCGATCAATAACAAATCTTGGAATCTGAATTTTCTGTACTGATGGTAAATCATTTTTCAATTGTTTCCACTCTTTGCGGATGTTGACTGGTATTTCCTGGTCCCAATCAACGCCTGACAACCATAATCTCTGTATTATGATTTTTGCTCGAATGACAACAGGAGATAACCAACCAAGTGGATCATATAAACGTGAAATCTCCGCGAGGATGCTCCTCTTTGTCTCTTCTTCCTTGTCTGATGTACAAACATGATACATAAAGGTGTCACTTTTGGTGTTCCATACTAAACCCAATGTCTTGACTGAATCTTCAAACACAAACTGTGTCAAGGAATGATCTTCACATAACTCTGGTGATAAATGTTGCAATACTTGTGGCTCATTTGTTGACCACTTCCTTATATTGAAACATCCACGCTGAAGTAGCTGAATAAGTTCGCTGCACAAATGTTGTGCATCGCTGATGGTATCTGCTCCTGTCAGAAGATCATCAACAAAAAAATCTTGCATGACTACATTTGCCGCTTGAGGGAAATCATGAACTTCATCTTTAGCGAGCTGTTGTAATGCTCTTACCAAAAGAAAAGGCCCACATGCTGTTCCATACGTTACTGTGTTTAACTGATAGATTTTGATTGGAAGTGATGGTTGCTGACGCCAAAGTATATGTTGATATTGACGATCCTCAGGCTTGATCAGTATCTGCCGAAACATTTTTTCTATATCAGCACACATTGCAAATCGATTAGATCTGAATC
Source organism: Rhysida immarginata (assembly GCA_023313115.1). NCBI lineage: Eukaryota > Metazoa > Arthropoda > Chilopoda > Scolopendromorpha > Scolopendridae > Rhysida > Rhysida immarginata. The sequence goes on along the minus strand of JAHWFO010101834.1, from coordinate 8,146 downwards.
TTAACAATATTTCAGATATGTCATGTTGCAATTTGTCTCCAATCATTAATGTATCATTTAAAGAAAGGCCAGTTGATGTCTTTGCTGATGCATCAAACACCACACGTAACTTTGTAGTAGTACTGTCTTCCTTCACAACAAAATGATGAGGTAGATAATTGAGTGTATTGCTTGATTCTGCTTGGCTTGACACTTCTGTCATATGGCCTAATTGTTCATATTGTTCCAAGAATGTTTGATATTGTTGTCTTCGTTCTTCTGAACTGTTAAGTCGTCTTTCAGTCGCCTTAAGCCTTCGTGTTGCCAACTCCAGAGAATTACCCAATTTGCTGATGTTTTCCTTAAAAGTAGTGATACAATATACCGACCCTCTTGGTCTCGTGAATGTGTTGTTAGGAAATGTTCTTCACACTGTGTGGCTTCTTTTGTAACAAACGGTTGAGGTTGTACCTCTTCTAATTCCCAAAATTTCTGAAGATCAGTAGTTAAGAGATGCGCTGAAATGGATCTTGATGACTCTTCTTCAATGGGTCCTGTGATAACCCATCCAAATTTCGTGTCTACTGCATATGTGAGTCCATTTTGTAATTTGAACTTAGCTGTTTTAACTATATCATGATAGTGATCAGCACCAATGAGTATATCAATTTGTCCTGGCATGTAGAAGTTGGGATCAGCCAGCTGTAAATGATTCAGTTCTTGCAGATCCAAAGTTTCAATTTTTTGCTTCGGCAAGAAACCACTGATCTTGTGCAAAACAAAGGCATGAACTTGCAAAGTATATCCACTTGATTCCGATTGTAAATCTAGCTGTACATAACCTTGAGTGGAACCTAATTGTGATGCACCTATACCTGTAACATGCTCTAAAGCTCTTGCACGACGAAGACCTAAGCGTTGCGTCATAGAATCAGTGATGAATGTTGCTTCTGAGGCATTGTCCAAAAGCGCTCGACAATTGTGCCAACCTCCTCTTGCATCTTTTATCTTAATATCCAAGGTTGCTAGTAACACTTGTTTCTGATTCTTGTTTGTCAACAACGTATTTACACTAGGACCTTGCAATTCCTGTTCAGGTGTGATTGAATTTATAATCACTGATGGTGGTTCATCAGCATGAAGCAATGTATTGTGCTTCTTGTCACATTTACGACATCTATTTTTTGATGAACAACTATTTACGTAATGACTATGTCTCAAGCAGTTAAAACACAGTTTACATGTCTTTGCCATGGCTTGACGTTCCTGAGCGTTTAATTTTAAAAATCTTTCGCAGTTAAATAAGAAGTGTTCCTTACCGCAGGCTGGGCAAGACAATGCAATTGAAACTGCATGCACCTTAACACTCTTGCGGTATGTTGATTTGACATGAATCTTGGAGGGAGTAAGTGTGAATGTAGTCGAATTTTCTAATGCTCGACAACGTTGATCCAAAAAATTCTGCATCTTTTTAAAAGTTGGATAACGTTTCTCTGATATAGACAACTCCCACTGTTTGCGGGATTCACTGTCCAATTTTTCACTGGTGAAATAGACAAGAATGTGATCCCATTGGTCAACAGGGACGTCCAGTACCCCTAATGCTCTAACATGTTTAGTTGTTGTATCTAATAATTTTCGTAATTTTGTAACCGATGGTTGGGTAAACAACTTCTGCATATGACAAGAGATAATTTGTCTGTTATCTTCATATCGATCTTGCAGTAACTTCCACGCTTCTGCGTAATTTGCATCTGTGGTGTCTAATGACTGCAGGAGGGTTGATGCTTCTCCTTGCAAAGAGTTTTTCAAATAATGTAATTTTAAAGCGTCCGTGATCTGGTTATTGTTATGGACAATTGAAGTAAACAAATCTTTAAATGTAGACCAAGTCAAATAATCACCAGCAAATCTTGGTAAATCCATGCGAGATAATTTAACATCTGGTGTTATTCTAGTTGCCTCCGTATTCATGTTGTTAATAGAATTGTTCATTAAATTTTGACTTACATTCTGGGGTTGTATCTGGTGAATTAATTTCTGAAAGCCTGCCTTGGTGTTCAGGTACTTCTCCTCCACTACGATATCCTCTGCTTCATGTGCTGCTAATTGTTCCACTGTTGCCAATTCAATTATTTTTATGTTCACCTCATTGTATTCAGTCCATGCTTGCTCCAAATGATCTACTCGCACACAAACATCATCTACAGAAATGGCCATGGGCTGTTCACTGGATAACGATGCAGTCGCCGAGCTCAAATAAGTACTCATTCTTGTTATTTTTGCCTTGATGAGGCCCCGCCGTTTAACTAACTGATCCATTGTTAGGGTCAAAATCGAACGTTATGTGGTTGAAATGCACGTATTTGATTACTCAAACTAATCACTCACTTGACAATCGAATTCCATTGTAGAAATCATTGTTTCTGAATATCCGGCTCGAAGGACCAAAAAATATATATGTTTGCTATGTTATGACACTAAATTAAAACATTGATAAATGAAACAGTTGTTTAGAGTAAATCTTGCTCCGCCATGTTATTATTCAGTTACATCCCATTGTTTCTAGTAAAACAATGACTACAAGGGTAAATCAAAACCAGAAAGAGAAAGTGAACAACTGCAAAATTCAAAACTGAAACTTACATGTCAAAACTGAAACTGACACCAAACAATGATGTATATCGAAACACGTCGGCAATTAAAATTCTCTACCATATTGCTTATCCAGGACCTGTGCTGTTTTTTTTTTCCTTTTTTTTAACATTCTAATCAGGTTCTATGATTGGACTCACCCAACTCCTCCTTAAAAATAATTTAATTCATACATGCTTGGATCACATGATCTAAAAGTGTTTCGCATAAAAAAAACTTAAACAAATTTACACGTTTTCACAAATGTTTCTAATTCATTGGCCATTGTATATAGAGAGATAATACAGGTATGATATTGTATCATAGGGGGGAGGAGGACTGTCCTTAGAAAATCATGGCGTAACGTACAGGGTGCGTTCATAAAGTTTCATGACTGGTCTCAGAAGAAAAAAATTATTAAACATTCTTATACAGCGAACTAAAAGTAGTCAAAATACGACTCTCGGGCATCAACACAACCCTGCCAGCGTTTTTTCCATTGTTCATAGCCTCCCTGGAACTCTTCGCACGGACGGCTGTCAAGGGATCTCGTCGAAGCTGCCTGGACCACTGTAATCCTGTCGAATCGCTTCCCTTAATTCAGAGGAACAGAAAGATGTCGCTAGGAACTAGGTCGGTGTTGTAGGGTGGCTGGGGCAGTGTTGCCACGTTGAATTTGGCCAAAACTTCGCCAGTGGCGAGCGACGTGTGAGAGGGCGCATTGTCGTGGTGAAGAACCGAATGGTCTTTGATCTCCTGGAGGACGTGACGGACTCGATCCTTCAAACGCCAGAGCATTTTCGACTCTGCATTTTTGATGCACTCTCCGTGGTTTCGACGGGGATCACTGACACGCACTCCTGCCTCTAGCGATCTGCTCACTCCAGCATTTTGGAAGAACTGCCTCTGGTGCTGTCGGTTAGCTGACACCCCACACTACTTCACCCTATCGGTCGAACCAGCCTCTGCACCCTCCTCTACTCAGGAAAAATCAGTCTTGAGACTTTGTGAACGCGCCCTGTATATGTGACATGAATCAATCATACCATAGGAACAAATTTAGAGAGCGATTGGATTATCAATAAAGAAAAGGTTTAATTTGATGATAATATAAAAATAGTGAAAATCTTAATTGTAATAATTGAAATCGACTTCATTTAACATACTGTGTTTCTACTTTCTTATTTTTAGTATTCTAGGCCAAATGGTAGTAGATGTTACACGAAATCAGAGTACAACGAGTGCAAACAAAAGTGTGTAAAACAGGCTGGGAAATCTGTCGAATGCAGGTGATGGCAATTTCTAATTTTTCTCATTCAAAGGTTGTGAGTAGAAGGGCTCTCGATTGAGGGAAAATAAACGCCGCACTGGCGACTAATCAGAAGACTGGATTTTGGCCATGTGACCTGTTCTCGCTGATGTTGTGGCACTTATTCCATTTTGAAAATTAATTTTCATTTTTGAATTTCAATTATCAAATATGGATCTGCTCAACATTTTATTTTGTCACTAGGTGGCAAAGTGACTTGGTTTTTGTGATGTTGGCAGGGGTGCATTCTTAGATGGGAGAGAGAGAGGGGACGGTGGCCATGACTGATGATGCCATGGCATTTTTTTAGTTTTCAAAATTAAGTTTTGACTTTGAATTCTGATTTATTTATAATGAAATATTAATTTTAAAATTTGGCCAGCATTTTGTTTTGGCTGCCAATTTAAAAAAGAAGGGAGTGGTGTAGGTCCAGGTATGATGGTTCTGAATGGCCTCAGAACAAAAAAAAGCCATGACTAGTTGGATTTTCTCCAATACATACTCTCCAAGAAGTTCTATATATACCTACTTATTCAGGCTTAGTGTTTATACTGGTCTGCTTTACCTTATGACTGATTGCCTATAGGATTTGAGGCCCTCAATTTTTTTTCATGTATTACTTTAAGTTGTTGCTTTGTTTCTTATTGCTCGTTTGTTTTTTAATTTTCAGGTAATTTTCAAAAATTTTGTTGCCTTGTCTCACCTGACAAGGGTGTTGGCTACCAAAGCTGACAATGGTGTTGAAGTGGGCAACAGGAGACTGAGCTTGCAAACCTTATAAATACTGTTGTATACTTTTTGTCAAAATTTCTATTTTCTCTGCGATTTTGGTTACCGAAATTTTTTCAGATATCCCCAAATTCTCCGTGATTTTTGTTTTCTAATGGCTCAGTTTGACGCTAGAGTTTTAATAATTTTTGTCTCTCTCAAAGCTAGTATTTTTACTAGTCAACACAGCCAGCACAAAGAAGGAATAATATTGGCTTTAAGTTATAAATTTTTCATGTCTCACTGCTAGTGTGGCTTATACGTGGTTCTCGTTACTAATCTAGGGCTGAGGTTGCCTGCTGGGATTTTTAAAGGTTGTGTTTTTGCTGTTTCAATACAAACTGCATACCTCCGCTAACCTTTATCTCTCTAGCTTTCTTGGCAAATACAGACACCCATTTGCTAATTTTTTAAAAGTACGAAAGGATATCAGAAAGTAATGTCATTTATTTTTTAAAGAAGGAAATAGTTTCTATGTAAAAGTTAACATGGCCAAAAAGAAGGCTGAGTACATGCACAGACATTGCATAACAGGAATTCATCCTTCGGAAGCACACTATGAGCTACCGGCTGCTGCTATCACATCATCTACAGTAGAAGAACAGTGAGCTGTCATAAAGTAAAAGACTTGCTGAAATTCTTGGAAAAATTGTAGAAGTTTACAGTGCCGACTCTCTGGACTATTCCAATGTGTGCAAATGGTGTAAAATGGAGTAACCTTGCTGTTAAACAGCGTTTTGGGTAGCCTGATCAGAAATTCAAGAAATTCAATCAGAAATTCAAGAAATTCAAATCTTTTGCTGCCTGATCAGGGCTAGACCGTCAATTTTGGGGGCTTTGGGCTAACACTATTTTTTAATTTAAATTTATTTTTTTTTATTTTGATTCTAATTTTCCCCTATTTATTGACCAGGCTGCTCAATTTCAGTTAACTTAATCTGTGCAATAAAGCGCACAGACCTTTCTAGTAATAATTAAAATTAACTTGTATTCATCCCCGAGTGATCAATTCGAATAGAAATTCTTAATTGTATAAGCCAAAAGAATCAAAGGATTCTGATAGGCAATCGATGAACTTAAACATTATGAAATCAATGGAATCAGTTGTTAACCATCTGCATTTCACGGATAACCAACTATTCTTTCAGTAGAAATATCAGAAATTCTACCAGCAGATGAAATTAATTAGTGTCTTCAGTTCCTAGTATTTTTCAAGTCTCTGTAATTTTCGTAACCTCCCACTTATCTTACAGTATTTTTCAGCAAAAAATAGCAAATACTGTGGAATGGAACTACCATAAAGGAAAAATCTTCAATTGTTTGTGGATTAGAAGTTATTCTTTATAAAGATTAATAAATGAAAGGTCTTAAGAGGATTTTTTCACGCCAAACCTCAGATGTTGAAATTATTGATGAAAATAGTAAAGAAAATTCCACAGCCTGGGTTCGAACCAAGAACCTTCTGCTCACCGTGCAATGCGCCAACCGCGACCTGGATGCTGCTCCAACCAGCCCTAAGGACATGTAGATAGCGTTCCATGTCCACAGTGGCGCAATTGGTTGGCGCGTCTGCACGGTGAGCAGAAGGTTCCTTGTTCGAACCCAAACTGTGGAATTTTTTTTCGTATTTTCATCAATACCTTTTCTTTTTGATAGTATTTTTCAGATTCATCTTTGTAACAATTCCTTTGCATTTTCTTTCAATAATCCACATAAGAACTTTAGAGTGAGAGGTTCTTATTTGGCTGGAGTGATGACAAATTTACAAATCATAATACATTAATTTATTACTGTATTAGTAAACTGACGGTTTTATTTTTATTTATAGATTGCCCTACATGGACACTCCAGAAACAGTACCTTTCTGTACCACTAAAGCAAATGCACAGAAGGCTCAAGCACACTATGCTAGAGCTTATGACCAGTGTTCTGCTTGCAATCACAGGTGCAATGCCATTTTGGTGATTCCTGCAGTTGAATATTTTCTAAGTTATTATATTAATTTCTTTATAACTGAGTGGAGAGAGCCTTTAAAATTAGTATTAGTAATTAAGGAATATTATAATTATAGCTTTGTAAAATTCATCTGCGATATGGGAAACTTATTAGGAATAACTCTGGGAGTGTGCGTTTTAAGTTTATCACTACTATTAGACATATAACTTAATGCTAATTTTATTTAACAGTCTCCTAACTCGAAATTGATTTCTCGCTGCTGATTATAATGGTTCATACCCAAGATGTCTTAAATTGTTACAAACTGTGTTATCATTTTTTTCTTAATTTTTTTTTTCAAGAAAGCGAATTCATAGTTTGTACAACACAGCTATTCATTAAAAAAGAGACCTATGCCCTTTCAGTTACAGATTTTAATAAAAAGAATTATTTTTCAAAATCATTCGATTCACTGCCCGAAATACTAAATAAAATCTATTCTGTTGACTGGATTGCAAAAGTAGGTATTGAGCAACAGAAACCATTTGGATTCTCGCACTAAAGACTGGGTCCCGTACATTACCCATTTTTTACATATGCTGTTCCTTTTTTTGTAAATTCCGTGTTATAAAGGCACCGAGTGAAAATAAATGATTATAATTATTATACTCTAATTTTTATAAAAACGTTCATAAAAATGATATTACATTTTATAATATCTAAAAACGAAAAATATAACTTAAAATCTTCATTTCTGAAACCGAATCGAAAGAGCATTGTCCTTTTCTATTCTGCTGCTAAGGATCATTAATATCCAGTTAATATTAAAATATACTTATAATAGGCGTACATTTCTGTTAAAGTTTTTAAGATATTTATATGCAGATATTAAGTTAAAAATGATTTTACAATGCAACTTCATGATCGAACTCATAATTTTTTTCCAATCAAAACTGGTAAATTAGATTACATAGTGTCTGTAATTATACTTCCGTTTGAAATTTATCCATGTATTAGCATGCATGATTCAAATTTTATCTTTCTCTTTCAATATTATCTTAAAAAGGCAGTCAGCCTTTACTCACTCTTTCCCTTTTGCATCTTTTATGCCTTCACATAAGGTTCAAACCAACTCCTATTCACGTAAATTGTATAATTTCCAAGACTTTTGCAATCATTTAACATCTCTGAGTATATACAAACCTCCATGTACAGCACATGAAATAAATAGGGGAAATTAGAGCCATTAAAGTAACTTCAAATAGAAAGTCAACTTTCTACGAAGATGTTTTTAACATGAATACGTATATGTCAGTCGCATTTGAAATATCAAAAATGCAATCAGATATAACAAAAATTTAATAACAATACCGTTTCAAAAAGAGCACTTTTTTATAGATTATGCAATTTCTTTATATCTATTTATAAAGCATAACATTGTCATGAAGAAAACTAAAATAAATAAAGCTTGAATTTAACTCCGCGCTAGGACACCAGTTTATCATGCTTATAAATAAGTCA
>JAHWFO010101792.1:0-13496 GCA_023313115.1 Rhysida immarginata | reverse complement strand
TTCGGATGGAAGGTCGCGTTTGACCTTTGTTTGGAGGAGCATCACTGTCTACCAATTGGCCTGAACGTTAGGAAACTTGTTATATTGGATCCACTTCACAATTCGATGTAGGAAAGGGTCAGCTTTATTTTGTAAAGTTGAGTGAGGAACAAATGGACAAACGCTGTGCTGTGTTGTCTTCGCTCAAGTCGTATTCATGGAGTACCGATTATTCCAATTTCCTTTAAATGTTCACAGGGACTTTACTAAATATACGGCAAAAATTCAAGGGGTGATTCTTTGGGTAATTTTAAGAATCTTTTGTCCTTTGATGATTTTCGGAATGCCGCTTTGTTTCGAAGATACAAGACGATAAAGGTTTTTCCACAAAAACAATGCTGATGTCTTTTAACAACAACCACAACCAGTATTACGAGGCTTGTTCAATACTTTTGCCTCCTGGTCCGTAACTGGACATATAAATGTAAGTATAGATGTCTCCAGTAAAATCTATTTCCCTGACTTTTCACAGGAAGAGTCTCATTTCCCTGACAAATGCATGAAAATAGACCTTCTTCCTTGACCACGTTTCATTTCCATGACTTTCCAGAATATGGGAACCCTGCAGATGATTGTTTAGAGAAGACTATCATGATGGGAATTATGACTGGCAAACGGAACCGAAGATGCGTTGGCTTGATAATATCAAGGACCTAACTGGGCTCAATCTGAGTCAATTAAAAGAAGTGACACGTGGTAGAGCTGGATGGAGACGGAGGGTGCAAGAAATCGGTAAAAGTCGGTCACGACTTGATGGCACTCGATGATGATGACCCGAACCTACCTTGTTTACTTATATGAGCCTTTTCTTCTCGCTGTGGGGAATCGAAGTTTGTGACAGGGGATTAGATACGCCCTGTATTTTTTCTTGTAACAATATCTTCAATTAATAATAATACACCCTGTCCAATAGAGGTTCCAGGCAGAAATATCAGGGTTCGTACACTTGATCAAATACAAAATTCCATGACTTTTCCAAAACTTTTCAAGGCAATTCAAAACATTTTCCAAGACCATAATCTCTTATATGTTTAAGAATAATATATTCATTTCATTTATAAATAATTATTAAGAAAACATTAAATCAGTTCAAAAAACACTTTTTCCAAAACTTAAGTCAGAAACACCATTGATTTCCCAAAACTTTATCCAGGACTTCCCATGACCCGCACGAACCGTGAATATTTATACACATGACAGGACGTGCGTTGATCGCTCGCGGAAGACCTTCGATTCAGGCTTCTGGCTATGACTTTTTGGACCAGCTGCGTCGTCGTTGATCCTGATTGCTCTGCTGTGTGCTAACACTTCCTTTTCCACAGGGAAGAAAAGACTAAAACTAATTCCTTATTAAAAGCCAAATTTTCTATTCGTTCACGAAAGAATTTGGTTGATGAAATATACACTCCTTACAAAAAAAGAACTTATCAGCGTTATTAAGACCATTATAGTGCCTAAAATAGAATATGGAGTTATTATTTGGCCATCCACAACTAATATTTTAATTTCCCGTGTTCAAACAGCGGATAACAACTTGCTGCGTATAGCTCTGTCGTTATCAAAATTTTCTTCTACCACGATATTCCGACTCTGCAAAGTATAATACTTCATGCAAGATTAAAGGAGTTGTATAGAGCTTATACTGACACAAATCATCCAAATCCTTTTATTAGGTCATGGTTTTCTATTTCCAACAAAACAAGAGATACACAAAAATATAAAATAATACCTCCTACTGTCATTAGCAAATTTCTTGCAAGATTTTTTCCTTATGTTATTTTTTTACTTTTTATTTTATTTCATTATTTTTTCCTAGTGATGTTAGACGAGAGATTATTGTCAGGGTGACCAGATACCTCTCGTTAAAAAGCGCCCTCGTTTGGCAAAAATTACGCCCAAAAGCGCCCAAAAATAAATACAACGTTTCTCTTAAAAAATTGAAAAAATAAAAAAATTAAAATTAATTAAAACGAAAAATTACAAACAAATTTTTTAATTTAAAATTTTTTTAAACTTAGAATCTAATTTCTTCAAATATTTCAACAAGAGTAAACAATTCATTTTCTTTACCATCTTCTTGATCTTTGTTGTTTTTACTTGCATATATTGTTGAGTCAAAACGGGATAACATAGTTTGTGAAGGAATAAATTCATTACAACATTTTTTATCACAGTGTTACGAATCTTAATAATCATTATAGACTCAAGTGAATTGAGACTCATACGATTTTTTAGTCTTGTTTTAACACATGGCATTACAGAAAATACCACTTTAATTAAGTTCCATATTATTTTATCTTACCTTTCAACTCCTTTTCATTTTCCCAGTCTTTTTTGGACATTTTGTCCATTTTCCCATTTTTAAATATTGCTTCAGTCAGTATCGTCTGCTTTGCTTGTGGTTATCTATCGTTGGTGCAGTACGAGTACGGTGCTAAACTAATTATACTATAAACTATTCATGATCACCTATATATAATGTATAGTAGTTTGTTTTGTTTGTTCACAAATTGGCGGCATATGACAATATTACAGTAATATTTTTATTGTATGTGGACTTGGATAATATAATATGACGTCAGCCCGTAGCCAACGAGATAAACAGGCCCCGGCGCGGAAAAGTCACCTGATCATAGTAGTCCGGCCAACAATCCAACGTTCATTCTTTCCAACAAACGAAAAAAATATCAATTGTTAAAATCCCAGATGAAAACAGTGAGGGTTACATTGTTTCTCGCAATGACGTATATTAAAGATAGACTCCGAATCCTATTGTTAACAGCGGCAAAAAGTGAAGCAAATTGAGCCATGACAGTTCTGGGCAGGAGTGAGCCGTGGAGTAATTAGCTGTCTGGCTGCTTTGTTTTTGAAGATTTTGGACCCGAGGAATTATTAATTCAAAACCATTCCTCAAAGTTGTTCTGCGTACAACTGTACAAACAGACAAGAAAAAGGATCAGGAATCATTTTCCACAAAAATAAATCAAAAATACGTAACTAAAATGAAAATACGTTACTGAAAGACAATCGAAACGAAATTGAAATTGAAACCACGATCGAAAAATTGTTTATAAAATATAATAAAATACTTCAAATACAAAGTCAAAGAAAAGATAAACTTACCCCTCCGTGATCCGCGTGTGAAAGAATTATTAATCAGCTACTCTCGTGTTTAGCCATGTGTTTTGCAGCATCTTCACTCACTTTCAGCCATGACAGTTCTGGGCATGGAGCTTCCCAATTTGCTTCAAGTTACAACAATAGGATTCGGAGTCTATCTTTAATATACGTCATTGGTTTCTCGGACTAGCATGGTCAGCAGCGTGACCAGACCAAATAGGGCTACGCGGGGCTACGGTGGCACCCCAATAGGGCTACGTGGGGCTCCCTGCATTATCATGAAGAAAAAGTAAAAGGAATCGAAACTACAACTTACAAAAAGATTTTTCTATCGAAAAATGGAAGGAAAAATTCTGCGACCTGGGTTCAAAGCAGGAACCTCGGCTGTCATGGCCGACGCCTCTACCAGTTGGGCTATCGCAGACACCCAAGGTTTATCTCCAGTTTATAATATTGATTATAATTACAACTTACATATTTGAGGAAATTTTACAAATCTTTATTTATTGAAATCGCCATAAACAGAATTTAGGTTTTTATACATATTCGAATTAAATCTGCTCAGCATTTTAGAATCGGGTGTGAAATTGCAGTTATTTTTTAGTCCCTCTTTAGCAGTTATTAGGCTGGCTATGCCCTCTATATAATTATACACGGTCAGCACAAATGAATGACCGGATTTTAAAAATTTATATTTTCGAAACTGTTACACATATTACAATAAGTGATATGCGAGATTGAAGAAAAATATACCAATTTTTTTCTATGGGGTTACGTCAAAGGCACTGTTTACTGTTTATGAACCACCGATGCCGGCAACACTGCAAGAATTTAAAGAATGCATTTGTGCAGCATTAGGAACCATTGACAGTGTGATACTACAAAATGTGTGGAACGAACTTGATTACAGATTAGACGTTTGTCGTGTAACAAAAGGGTCACACACAAACATTTGTAACTGAAAGAAAAAAACTTGGTATATTTTTCTTTAATTTCGTGTATCACTTATTGTAATATCAATAATAGTTTCGAAAATATAAATTTTTAAAATCCGGTCATTCATTTGTGCTAACCCTGTATTATATCACTTATATAAGGTGTTTTAAAAATTACTGGGCTTTCTCCTTTATATGAAATAATTCTATTATCTGAATAATCAGCGGCCTGTCGGCTTTTATTAAAAATCACAAGAGATATTCATAAGGTAAATAAATGCAAACATTGTCTGTTTTGTTCCGTTTGTCCTCGCGTCGACGTCATAGGTCACATATCAGCATTCAGACAATGTGCTTATCGGTTCTACCTTTATCTTTACATACCTTGACCAAATATCTGCAGCTATTATTTTCAAGATGATTAGCGACCGCGCCCTAGGCCGCTACCACAGAGTAAAGAAATAACACTCTGTGGCCACCACCACCCATCTGCGGAATCAGAAATTGAGTGATGTGACTTTACTGACTGACTGATTGAGATGGTTGGTTAAGTTTTTCTCGGCTTCACTGCTCTGCAATGATTCTGATTCTAGCAACCGCAGCCAGAATACAAGATTCTTAAAATACAAAAAAATGCTACGAAAGGGCTACATTTTGAAAAGCGCTACGTTGAGGGCTACGGTCATTTTTTGGAGGTTAAAAGGGCTACATATGGTCACGCTGATGGTCAGGTGACTTTTCCGCGCCGGGGCCTGTCTATCTCATTGGCTACGCGTCGAGCTGTATGACGTATGAGTTTTAGACTTATCTCATGACTGATACTGCTACCGAAGCGCCATCTGAACAAAAAACGCACAAATAGCCCAAATTCATTATGATTCGCCCAAAAGTCGCAAGTTTTTGATTTATTCGCAAAAAAAAAAAACCGCAAAGCGCACAAATCAAATTTTAGGCGCAAATGGCCATTAAAAAACGCCCAATTTGTGGTTTATCGCCCAATCTGGTCACCCTGATTATTGTATGTAATCTTCAAAATTGTATTAATCATAGAGAACATGCACATAGACTTATTCGTTAATTTGTGTATAATATCCAAGCCTGTTCCAGATAATTTGACATATATCCTTTTATAGGATGCACCTTTTATTTTATTATTATTATACAGAAATATCGATTCTCATATTTCTCAATTACAATCCAAAATAACAATATTAATCAATTACATATTAATTCCGCAATTATAAGTTCATGCTACTGACACATTACTATTGACTACTCGATATGAAAACTACTGTAATGAACGGAGTGAACAAATCACCCTCATCACGAAGAGACACATAACTATCATGGGGAAAGGACATGGTTGAAGCCAAACACTTTAGATTCAAACTGTCCGCCAAAGAGAAGCGTATTTGGAAAAAGTTCTCAAAAAACTTCCACAAGGTCATCAAAAATATGCTTAGATGTCCGTACGTCAGAAAAGACAAATGCAAAACCTTTATATTCAGGAAGACCAGAACTTTTCAACTGTACCAAAAGCACTACGGATATCACTTTGATCTTGAACATCGTCCGGATCAATACCTACGGATACAGCTTCTATTGCAATTCTATCACAGCTACTTGCACAATCAACTCCTCTTGCAAGTTTCGAAGCAACAAGGATATCTCCGCATCCGTTACCAAATGGAAGCTTATAATTCTGCTTCTTTAAAAGTGTTCGAGCCAATAACTCCTCTACATTCAGTGCAAGCGGGTGACCAAAGAGAAGCAAACACTTTACTTTTGCATGCGCAGGAATTTTTGTGATTTCTGAAAGCTCCTCTTCACGAACGCCACGATCTAAGACGAAAGAATAAACGTCTACTCCTGGCATCTCGGGCAATCCGGCCATTATATTGTCCATCACTGAAAGAAACAGAAAAGTCACGTTAGGGGAAGAGCTAAATCTAAGGTAAACCTATGCCCTGGAGAAGAAAAAGAGATTTAAGCTACTGTGAAGGACAAGTCTGTTACTAAAACTATTATTAGCTTAAATGCTATTTAGTACACTTGATATTTTCATCACTTATTGCATGCTTTCATAATTTCACTAACCCACTAATGGTTCAAAAACCGAAACTCGGCTTGGATAAATTTAATTGCTGCATTTAAGAAGGGTTACCATTATTTCTATTTAACACTAATGCTTACAAAAATACTTACGTGGCGAATCGAAAACGTTACTAAACTTTATAAATCTTTCATACTTTTGTCCTTCTTGTGGATATAAAAAATCTTCAGTAGCAAACAGAATTGCCATTCTCGGACGACTGAATGTCTGACGAAGTTCACTATAAACGTGTGTGGCGAAGAACACTCTAGGCTTTGGTAGATGACGAAAAATTTCCTTTACAATTAACGGTATCTTCACCGATTCCGTGAACTAGACGATCTTCAGTCGAGACAGTCTCATCTACACACGGCACAGCTGATGTAGACAGCGTACTGTCATGGGTATTGTATGATATATCTGTAATAGAAAATGAAATGTAAATATAAATAGTTTCTTCAAGAAAGCTGTTTTTAATAATTTATTAGAAATGGCAAAAAGATTACAACCCCAGTCACATCTTCTCATGCTGAATAAGGCAATCTGGCTGCTGAAACTAAAGTGTACGTGATGAATCAGGAAAAGAAGCGCGTCGTTTTCTTTATTCACTCAAATACATGTATTGCTTTAAGCGTGTCTAACAAATCGATTTTTTTTAATTCCCAGACTTTTTCACGTAATTTTTCCTGAGTACCAGCGGCAAGATAATTAGAATCCTATGACTTTCCCTGACCATTCCAGAAGGTGAAAATTCCCAGATTTTTCCAGGTCGCTGCTAGCTAGTCCAAGTAAACTTCACCTGCCATAGACAACACTACAGGGATCCCACAGAAAATCTGTATCTCATTTCCCTGACATCGACGGTCTAATTTCCCTGACCAAATAGTAATTTTTTTTTAAAAAAAAAACCGTCTCTACAGCAGCTTTTCAGACACAATTTTATTATTATTATTAGTTGTCACATTATATAAAATTAGTATTAGTATCAGTATTACGAGGCTTGTTCAAAAATTTTTGCCTCCTGCTCCGCAACTGGACATATAAATGTCTCCAGTAAAATCTATTTCCCTGACTTTTCCCAGGAAGAGTCTCATTTCCCTGATAAATGCATGAAAATAGCCCTTCTTCCCTGACCACTTTCATTTCTCTGACTACCCTTGATTTTGCAGAAAGTGGGAACCCTGCACTATTACATTTAAACGATCACAAGGGTGCTACTAACCTTTTGCTTTGCTATTCCATTTGCTTAACACGAAGGATTGTCTCTCTTCTACTTCCATTCGCATTAACTTTGTTTTGAAATTCTGCCTACCGGAAAATTTTCGCTTTGGAGCCATTAATCTAAAGAAATTTAGTCCAAGCCATAATAAATTTTGTTAGTTAAAAAGAAATCCGGTCGATGTCAAAGTAGTAAATAAATAAATAAATAAATAAATAAAATAAAACTCTTACCTATGAATTTAAGAATTCTAAGGCAAGTGGAAACCAGTGTATCGTGGTGTAACTAGGTTTTTGGTTCGTGCATCATATAGAAAGGGCTATATGAAGGGTACAGTAACCAATCGGTGTAATTGTATAGGAATAATTTATGATTCGTCAAACCACATAACCTTCATCCAATCTTCACGTGTCCAATCACAACGTTCCAGACACAATTGTAGAGAAATTTCCCGTTCCTATACAATGTGTAAACTAGTGTTTTTCCTAATCGATATAGTATCGATACTGGAAAGTACTCTATACTTTTTTTAGTACTAAGTATCAAATACCCGATACTCTCAAAGTATCGATACTTTTATTTTAAAAAAGCGGTTCATTATTTTATACAGGGTGACTAGCGACCGGGAAAACCTGGATCCCATCAAAAACATTTCGTGTAAAAAATGTAGCCAAGTCTCGCGACTCTTTAGCCGTAAAAAGTTGCGAGATCTCATGTAGAGCCAAGTCTTAGCTCTTATTAACTCTGACACTTTGATTTACAAAGCACTCCAAATCATTACATCTTTAGTTAAAGAACATTTTGTGACTTGGCAATTACGCAGCACGAGAATGTGACGGCTGTTGCTTACATTTTAATATTCACGTTTATTAATAAAGTATTGCATAAAATAATATTTATATGGGAACTCAACGTACATGTATATGTATTTATAGCGCGGACTTAATTTTATTTTTATTTATTTTTTTTTTTTTTACATAGCATTGTAAAGTTGTAATATATGGTAACTTCGAATGAATTATATTGGATATGTCTGAGCGGTACTGCATCTAAGTCAAATATATTCAGTTATGGCAGACTTTTGAGCTTTGACACTATAATCATCAATATTAATTTATGCAGTCCAGTCAGACTTGCTACTCTTGATAGCGCCACGTAAGCTTCATCGGACCCTCGAGTTTGACACTACTGTAATCATTAATATTAACTTTTTACTTAACAGCTTCTTTTGCTTTCATTTTAATATTCACATTTATTAATAAAGGACTGTATGAAATAATAATAATATATATATGGGAACTGAACGCAAAGGGTGGCGCAGATCAAAGTAGACTGAAACTTACATAAGATCGTGAAGTTGTAAGATGTATTAATTTCCCAATGCTGCGTAATTGCCAAGT
This sequence comes from Rhysida immarginata, assembly GCA_023313115.1. Lineage (NCBI taxonomy): Eukaryota > Metazoa > Arthropoda > Chilopoda > Scolopendromorpha > Scolopendridae > Rhysida > Rhysida immarginata. The sequence continues at coordinate 4,691 of JAHWFO010101792.1, read as the reverse complement.
CACAAAATGTTCTTTAACTAAAGATGTAATGATTTGGAGTGCTTTGTAAATGAAAGTGTCAGTTAATAAGAGCACTAGACTTGGCTCTACATGAGATCTCACAACTTTTTACGGCTAAAGAGACTTAGCCACATTTTTTACATGAAATGTTTTTGATGGGATTTCACTTCTTTTGGTAAGTGGTTCTCCTTTTCTTGACATCAGGTTCTTTTTGGATATCAGCCACCGGTTTTTGCATAGCCCACTCCCTATCCTTATTGGCCCATCTCGATGGCTTCGAATGATTTATCTTAGGCAAATCTGGGCGGTACGTGCGTCTCAGTCGATTATACTCAGTTATGGCGGACTCTTGAGCTTTACCGCTATTGTAATCAATATTAACTAGATGCCGTCCGTTCAGGCTTTTTACTCTTGATAACGCTACGTAAGCTTGATCGCACGAGAATATCGAAGATCCTATGTCTATAAGTGCGTTGTTCAAACTAAGGCCTTGACTTTTATGTATAGTTATAGCGTAAGCTTTAACTAACTTAGTTTTCTTTTCACTTACCTTAATCTGGGAATTTTCCGTCCTAGTCCCCCTCCTGGGTTTTTTGCTACGAACAACTGGCCAGGCACTTTCTTCCACTAATTTCTGACTTACCTGGAATTTCTGACAATGATCCTCTGACACCAGTTGAATATTTCCTGCCTTATTTTCTAGAAAGCTTTTGGGAAACTGTCAGCAATCAAACTAACATATACTCTGTACAAAAGCGTGGAAAAGCAGTAAACACAAACGCTCTTGAAGTTAGAGTTCTTGCCGGAGTGCATCTTCCGCAAGCAAAGCTCGCCTGGAAGCAAAGCTGCGCTCTTGTTCCAGCAATAACTGAAGCCATAACTAAAAATAGATTTTTTGAACTGAGAAATCACCTTCATTTTGTGGAAAACATCCACCATGATGCAAATGATGAAGACCGTCTTTGGAAAGTAAGACCATTGATAGATACAATTAGAAATTATTGCTTGCAATTACCTCGGCCCAAGTTTCCAGTGTAGATGTGCAGATGACACCATTTCTTGGTCGCTGCGGCTTTCGGCAATATCTGCCATCAAAGCCTAATCCGTATGGGATAAAAAATTTTGTCTTAGCAGCAACTGATGGACTGGTGTTGGATTTCTTGATTTACACAGAATTTATGAAAAAAAAATTAGGCTTAGGAGGTGCTGTACTGATAAAATTATTGGAATCGGTTCCCCAGAATGAAAACAGAATAGTCTGTGCTGATCGCTATTTTACATCTGTAGAAGTGGCTGATGAGCTCTTACAGGATGGTATTTGGCTAACCGAACAGGTGAAGTGGCAAAAAAAAATGCAGACAGTCAAAGATTCCAAGATGAAAAGGGGACAGTGGGTAGAATTTACCTGTCATGATGTAAAGATGGCAGTACTGAAGTGGAAAGACAACAAATGTGTGTATATCTTGTCTACAGTTTGTGGTAAGTGAATCACAAGATACATGTCTACGATGGAACAAAGAGGAAAAAAGAAGAGTGCCCAGACCTGCTGTTGTAAGGTTATACAATGTCCACATGGGAGGCATAGACCTCGACGACAGATTTATCTCATATTATCGGACAAGTATAAGAACAAAGAGTTGGCCTATAAGAGTTTTTGCACATTTTTCTTGATCTTGCAACTGTGAATGCGTGGATAATGTACATCAGGGATTGCAAGATGTCAAATGTTCCAAAAGCAAGTAGTTATAGCTTGATTGAATTTATCAATTGCAAAGGTGTCAGAGGAGCTCCAACACCAGGTAGGCCAAGGAACGTGACCAGGAAGATGATGATCGCACAGAATCAACACCAGCCAACAAGAGAAGAAATATTGTACCTTTGCCACCCAAGGAAGTGAGATACAATGGTTATGAACATTGGCTATTACACACTGATGGAAATTCACAGTTCAGATGTAGAATGGAGGGAGCAAAGGCAAAACAAGATTCCACTGTTCAAAATGTGATGTTTATTTGTGTCTCTTAGGTGGGAACTGCTTTGTAAAATTCCACAAAAAATAAGTGTTATTCATAGTTTTTCTGTTTTGCATGTACATTTATTTTCATATACAGGGTGTTTCATAATTGGTGTCCCGTCTTTAGGTCCAAATAACGACTCAAGGGGAACAGATTGGGGGAAAATGAATATTGATTATTTGGTTTTAATGTCCCCTAATTCAGAATAAAAATATTTCGCGTTCCTGGGGGTGAAGGGGTAAATTTTGAAAATTTTAATTTTGTAGGGGTAGGGGTTTAGACCCCATGTGTTATTTAGAAAGTTGTAGAGCGTCATGTAAAATGTGGGTTTCGCAAAAAACAGTAGACAGAACGATCTTCAGTCTTCCATTTTTTCAATTTTTTTTTTTTTTTTTTTGTTCTGCTGTGTGTGGAAGATAGATTGCTCGCGTTGCTGTTTTTCTTCACAACGTTTACCATTTCATCAATTACTGATGTGACCTGTACTTACTGTCTACTGTCCAGTATGGCCAATGTGTACACTTCTGAGCACTACACCGAGTTACTAAAAATTTACGGCGAATGTGGTCGAAATGCTACTGCAACTGCCCGCGAGTTTAACCGCCGTTTTCCTCAAGCGCCTAGAGTAAACAAAAACACCGTTCTGCGCCTAATAAAACGTGCAAGTACCAATCTCCACCTCGCTAAGTAACGGCTGATGTCGAGATAGACGTATTAGCCTATGTAGCCGCTAATCCGAATGGAAGTTTGCGAACTGCAAGCTTGGACTGCTACCTACCAATGGTAATAATTTATCGAATTGTTCGCAAGCACCATTTCCATCCGTACAGATATTTCCTTCTGCAAGGTCAGCACCCAGGTGATGCAGAAAAGCGGGTCGACTTCGCAAATGCCATGCTTCTGAAGATAGATGAGGATCCCGATTTCTTAAAACATGTATTGTGGACCGACGAAGCAATGTTCACTCGTGACGGAGTTGTCAACCGTCAGAATGTCCACCACTGGTCGGATGTAAATCCACATTTAGTGCGACCTCATCACCACCAAGAAGGTTGGTCGGTAAATGTATGGTGCGGAATACTAGGCGACCGAATTATTGGACCTATATTTATTGATGGTACCTTGAACACACACCGCTACTGTAACCTGTTACGGGAACACGTGTTTGAAGAGCTTGACAACTTGCCACTAGCTGCGGTACCTAACATGTGGTTCCAACAGGATGGTGCCCCTACTCATAAATCTGCCCGTGCCAGGGATTTAATTCAAGCCACGTTTCCTGATCAGTGGATTGGGACCAATGGTCCAATAGCATGGCCACCACGGTCAGCAGATTTGACACCCCTAGATTTTTTCCTGTGGGGCTACTTGAAGGCTCAGGTTTACGCCACTCCACCTCCAGAACTGGTGGATTTGCAAAACCGAATCATTCGCGCAGTCCGCTCTGTTACCCCTGCAATGGTGCGTGTATGCAGAGATAAGCACATGCATTGTGGTCGATGGCAGCCACATTGAACATTTTATTTAAATTTTTTTTTATTTGATTTCCCATCAAGGTAGATGGGCCAAACTTTCGTTTTTCATTTTACAATTTCCCAATGACGTTTACAAAGATTGTAAACTGAGAAATGCTTCTCCGTATGAACACCTCTACGTCCGTTTTTCATTTCACATTTTACATTTCCCATTTCCCATGTACAGTTTTCAAATTTCATAATGTTTTTCCTGGGGGGGGGAAAGCCCGGTCGAGTTTATTAGCTTTTCTGGGTAACGACTCATTCATTCTCATTAATTTTCCAAATGTAGGCCCTACTGTTTTCTAATAAGTATGATTTTTGTCCACATCGGCTAGCCATACCTTTCACTTTACCCACTCGATAAAGGGGGCAGGGCATGAGATTTTTTCACCGGGTTTTTTGCTAAACCCACATTTTACATGATGCTCTATAACTTTCTAAATAACACATGAGGTCTAACTCCTACCCCTACAAAATTAAAATTTTCAAAATATACCCCTTAACCTCCAGGGACGCGAAATGTTCTTATTCGGAATTAGTGGACATCAAGACCAAATAACCAATATTCATTTTCCCCCCACCTGTTCCCCTTGAGCCGTTATTTGGACCTAAAGATGGGACACCAATTGTATAATAAAACAGAGTGAATGTACACTGAGTTAGCAAAACTCATGAGATAGCAAGCACATTGATTGATGGGCATGGCTCACGAATTCACAGGGGTAACGGATTCTGGGAATGGACCATTAGACGTTGTGGGAAGAGCTTGGATAAGTGATTAATCAGAAATGGCACGTCGTTGCGAGTTGACGTCTTTTGAACGGGGTATGATAGTAGGTGCCCGACGCATGGGATGTTCCATTTCGGCAGTGGTGCAGGAATTTTGGTGAACCGCTCAACTGTCTCCAGGGTGTATCGGGAATGGCTGGATGAAGGCATCACAGTCCACAACAGGCACCATACCGGGCGTCCAGCTGCCCTGAATGATCGTGATCGGCGACATCTGGGACGAATGATTCAGAGAGACAGGAGCGCAACAGTGCAGCAAATCACAGACCAGTTCAGTACTGGCCGCACTAGAAACGTCTCTCGGTGGACAATCCGTCGGAATCTGCATGCCCTCGGGTTTGGCAGCCGTCGCCCTACACGGGTGCCAATG
>JAHWFO010101788.1:4512-14522 GCA_023313115.1 Rhysida immarginata | reverse complement strand
ATGTATGTAATGGGTATGTCACACGCTATAACTTTTGAAAGGATTGACTTAGAGGCTTGAAACTTTCTATAAACCTATAAAAGGACGGTGCGAAAAATATAACGAGTCCTCTAGGGTGGGCCAAACCACGTGTTTTTGTGGTTTCCCCCAACTGACTTCCTTTCATGTCTATGTAGTTTAGATTGCGTTTGAGTAATTTGTGTCGTCAGAGTTTGACTGTTTGACGTCAGAATTTAAAGAACTCTATTTGAAGGCACCAAATACAATTGAAGGTATAACATTTGAACGGAAAAGCCTAGGAACCTGAAATTTTGTATATTCATGTTGTGGTACTAAAAAAATATTGCAAATATAAAAAGAAAGTAATATAGGTCCCAGCAGAGCCTCAGAGGCCCCAAACATAAGCAAAGCTACAACTCTTAAACGAAAAGGTCTAGAATTCTGAGAAATTTTGTTTACTTATAGAAAATTATTTAAAAATTTATCTAATATACACTAACACTTGGTATAAGGCTCTTGGGTCTCGACAGGAGCCCTGAGCCACCAGTCAAATATCAAGCTATAACTTTTGAGCCGAAAGTCCAGAAACCCGAATTCTTGCATATTTATGGTGTGTTACTTTAAATTTTAACTCTTATACACTAAAACTTATATAGTCCTTTGGGGCCCTTTATAACACAATCAGAGCTATAATGTTTGAACGAAAAGGCTTAGAAATCTGAAGATTTGTATACTTATAGTAGTTTACTAAAAAATTTTGCTAATATACACGAAAAACTGGTATAAGGCTCTTAGGTCTCCACAGAGGCCCTGAAGCCCAAACCACAAATAAGCTCTAACATTTGAATAATAATGAAAAAGGCCTAAGAACTTGAAGTTTTATATTTTTGCAGTGCGTTACTTAAAATTATAGACAATATACAAGGAGACTGGTACAGGCCTCGGGGCCCGTGGCAGCCTCAAATACAATTGAAGCTATAACATATGAACGGAAAGGCCTAATGACCTGAAATTTTGTTTAATCATAGTGTGGTATTTAAAAATTTAGCAAATATATATTAAAAACTAGCTGAAAACCTGGCGTCGCCCGGGACTTTATTTATCCTCCTGTTAGGTTGACCTGCTTCAGATTAAAATATCCATTTTCACAACCTGGGAAATATCACTGGAAACTTTAGATCTCATCTTTCCTTCGAAGTTTCCCTTGCCCTTGACGCAGAAGCTCTTATACCCCCCTGCTCTAGACGAAGCTCCCGTTGTTCAGGTGTTTCCGATGCCCGGGTAGTTTTTTGTCTTTTAGCTGCAGAGTTTCCTGATCAACACTCGTTCTTTCTCTTTCTCTTTCATTTCGAAACACACAAACAAACACACAAACGTTTGTCAGTCGTCTGGACATTTGTTGGAGGGCTCAAGGGAGACACGTGTTTCTCCTTTGCCTCCTCGATAGACACTTCCCTATCCTTATCGTCTGCTATACTCATTTTATGTTCAATAGCATAAAACGAATGTTTCGTCATTGCATCATAATTTTATGCTCATTCTATCCTGCTATCCTATGCTCGAGTTTTTGAAAACAAAGTTCGGAGGTTGGTAGGTCTGCTCACGAAATGTCAAATATTGGCGAAACTCAGTGGCTTTTTCGTACATCTTTTACTGTGGCTAAAAGAAAAATTGCGTCCCAACCAAATTGACGATATTATTACTACAGAAATTCCTGATGTTAACAGTGCCAAAAACTACACGAGACAGTTGTCAAAAACATGATCCACGGGCCATTCGGGCACACAACAAACACAATCATCCCCGTGCATGAAGGACGGGAAGTGAACCAGGAAGTACCCCCGGGCGCTACTTATCTCCAATCTTATAAAATTTGAATAAAACCAAACTTCAGTACCTATTCACAAAGCAAAAAATAAAATAAGAATTTTCAAAGCAAAGCAAATTGAAGTCCGTGAGAATAGCCAAAACGTATTAATATCAATCGAAACCAAACAACAATAGCATTGCAAATTAAACAAATCTAAACCCGTAAAACACAGAAGATAAACATCAATAAACATTATAATTATACGACATGTAACCCCTTAGGGCCTAGATCAGACGTGTCTGGCGCATCAAACAATAACGCTAAGGTGAAGTTCGGCGGACACGACCTAAAGCGCGTTTTAAACACACTTTATTTCTTATAATGTGGTTTTAAAATTAAGGCAGTACCATCTATTGACAAAGTTCAGAACTAAAGGGTTATTATGGTAACATTAAAGTTATTAGGTTTGGTCACTTCATAAAATATTGGGCAAACTTATCCAAAGAGGGGTAAACAGTATTGTATTTATCTCTAAATTTTATAATCGCTATTTGCCTTTATTCTTTAAGCCACTGTTGAAAACTATGTTGACTAATAAAAATTCTATGTAATGGTTTAAGATAATTAGGTTGCAATAACTGAATGAAAATATTTTTTTTTAAATTTATAAATTGACATTTCAAAAATCAGAGAAGTCATCATATAATTTTATGTTCAGAGAAAAACCATGGTATCAATGAAAGGATATTACATTTTAAAGAAGAAAAAAATCTCTTTCCTATCCAAAGTTTATTATACAAATAAAAATATTGCAACAATTAAAATTCTTATGCTCATCCTGAGTTAACAATAAACTGTCGTAACAATCGAAACAATTCCTTTGCGATTAGCCAATAGGATCGCTTGAAGCTACACAGAAACAAACAAATAGACTTTTGGTTTTATACAGGGTGTTTTTGAATTGAGTACGCCGCCCAGGTGGCGAAGTGGCTAACACGCTGACTTCTGAGCCGCTGGGTCGTGGGTTCGAGTCCCACCACGGGCATGGTTGTTTGTGTTTGTCCGCTTACATTGATGATCTTATGTAAAAAAAAAGCGTACTCCTCTGTATTTCGTATGCATATTTAAGAAATAAAAAAAAAAAAAAAATGCAATTTCTCTATATTAATCGTGATCAGCTAGTCTCCTTACTTCCTGGAGATGAAGGCTGTGCAAAGAAGAAGAAGAAGAAGAAGAATTGAGTACAGATTTTTTGGGAGATGATAGAAGAGGTCCTTAGAAGTATTTTTTGTCATATGAACATGGGGTCCCCGCAGCTCCGTTTACTTAAAATACTGCATTGAACAATCAAATGACACCGGGACGCAGTGTGCGTTGGTAGGCCTAGATTATTTTATTTTTAACAATTAACACAAGCAATCTACTGTAATAACTTTTAAAGTAATTGTTTGCAAAGAAATTTCAAGGTGCACGTGCTTGTTTGTTGAAAAGTCTTAAGAAAACTTCATCAAGGAGATTCCATGGTATCCAACCCCTTTGTAAAATATGATTAGTCCATATGCAAATGAACTAATCGCATTCTGGGAAAGCAGTAGGTAAAGATTTGTTTTAAAAAGTTCACTTGATGTACTTTTTACATGTGTAAAGTTAAACAAACAGTATGAATCGTTTTACATGGAATGATTATGCAGACATGCATCTGTGTCTCGCTGCTGCTGGTGCAAGGCGTTTGTATGCTGAACGTTATCCCAACAGAATTCTTCCCAATTCACGAACATTTGGTGCAGTAGATCGTCGTCTAAGAGAAACAGGCGCATTCGCTCATGATAATCATCAGCGTGGACGATGTCGGTGGTTACGCTCCCCTGAATTAGAGGATGAAGTTTTGGAAAGGTTTAACCGAAATCCATCGACAAGTACTCGTGCGATCGGAGCTGCTTTGAATACTAGTCATACCACTGTACATGACAACCTTCAACATCCGTTCAAGCTTCGGAAGGTGCAGGAATTATGTCCCAATGATCATGTTCCCCGGCGTGCTTTCGCGGAATGGTTTATGCAGCAACAGAATAGGATTCCAGACTTTCCTTTCATGGTTTTGTGGGCAGATAAGGCAACGTTTACGCAAGAGGGAATGTTCAATAGCTACAATAGTCATCCACGCGTACATCAATCCATCATAAGGCGTTGCGAATTGTGCTATGAAGCAAATGGCGGTCATTTCGAACAATTACTGTAAAAGTCATACAGTAGATTGCTTGTGTTAATTGTTAAAAGTAAAATAATCTAGGCCTACTAACGCACACTGCGTCCCGGTGTCATTTGATTGTTCAATGCAGTATTGTAAGTAAACGGAGCTGCGGGGACCCCATGTTCATATGACAAAAAATACTTCTAAGGACATCTTCTATCATCTCCCAAAAAATCTGTACTCAATTCAAAAACACCCTGTATACTGTACATAGGTATACTGTATACCGTATATAGATATACATGTCTCTTGGCAGGGCCATGCGGCCTCAATCTCAATTCAAGCTATAAATTTAAAAACGGAAGTCCAGAAACCTAAAATGTTTTATATTCATAATGTGTGGCTTAAAATTTTAGCTATTGCACACTAAAATTGATATAGTCCTCTGAGGCCTCGGCAGGGGCCTCAAATACAAATCAAGCTATAACTTTAATACGAAAAGGCCTAAGAACTTGAAAAATGTATTTGTGCCCCTCCACTTATTATAGTCACGAGCCGCTACTGCTCATAACATTTTGATGCTAAAACCCTAATATCGTTGGATAAAGATGACTTAATTAATTTTTTAAAATTACACTTTTTACTTTTTACTGCATCTTTTAAGGTGAAAGTGTGTGCTCTAAAATTTTGTTTTTATATATTTTATTTCCTTCTTTTTATCTTTATTTAAAATAAAATAAGCTTTTTTATGACAACAACAAAACCAAAAAAAAAAATCAAAAATAAAATATTGGAAGTCTGCTCTGTTGACTACGTTTATCTCGGGAAAGAATTTACAATACATTACGCTAGCTAATCATAAACAATCCTTTGCACAAAGACGTCGCAATCAATAACTTTCCTAGCATTGATGATCAAATTAACAACAATTACATAAGATAATTGAGGCGTTGAGCGCAAAAGTGGCCCAAGCCGAAAAAATATGTTCTGAGAAAATCCACAGAATTCTTCCCTATTATCTATGCAAAATGGAATTTAGCGAACTAAATGTATGCAAAATGGAATTTCGCACACCAAACTATGGATGGGCCACAATGGCACTGTGAAAAGCAATCTATCAGCAAGTTATTTCCACATGTTACTCTTTTTCAACATTATTGTTGGTTGGGCCACTATTGCGCTCAACGCCTCAATTAACAACGATAAAAATAAATAACAATACAGGCAGTCGTTGCGTCATGATTGCACTGTATACATATTAAAATTAAATATTAAATTACTTACGAATAAATGAAAGACGAGTGAAACTAACGATTGAAACATGCATTATCATCGATAAGACGCCGTTACGTAAAGTTGCACAGCTGTAGGTAGTCAGGAAGTGGGCAAAATAATGATTACAAAATTTGCGCACAAACACACAAACAAGTGAAGTTCAATAAAAGTGTGTAATAATAACATAAATAAAAAGAATTTTCAGGAATACAGGATCCAAACTGTATTACCTGAAATTTAAACATATTTATTGTATTACTCTTATTAAAAAACATTCAACATTTTTAGAATACATCTTCACACAAATATCGTTTAACCAATAAACCTTAATAATTTCACATTTTAATTAGTTGTAAAATGCCCTATATCATAGAAATGTACTCGAAAGATTAAATTTCTGCAAAGTGAAAACGGGTTAATTTGAAAGACGATACATAAATAATGAACATAATTAACGTAAAGAATAAGGCTGTTTTATATAATAGCATGATTCAACATAATATCAAATTTATTTACAAAATTTGAAAAATCTCCAACAATATGAAAAATGAACCGTAAAAAATAAATTGATTAAAAATTCCCTACCCCTTACCTATTTACAAATGTAACTGAACCGCCAAGGGATTCTGTTTTTATAATTTAACAAAATAATTGAATTTTTAATTCATATTCAAGGGGAGGCTGTTGCCTGGTGGGCTTTCACTCAAACACAACGTCTGTGAAATTAAGCAACATCAGGCACGGTTAGTCAGTGGATGGTGCGACTCTCAGTGACTCACGATCTTCACTCCCCCCGGCTATTGTGACCATCATACAACAGCCGTTAATCCAGGTCCATCCAGGGACTCAACTCGTCGGCCTCAAGTCATACAGACTCTGGATGGACGTATTAGATTACAATAAATAAATAAAAAAAATAATGGGTATAATTATAATTAATTATATGAAAAGTCTTTGGTACTAAATCTTCATTTTATTGCATCTTCTCAAATATTCCTTTATGTCTACCACGTTTAATATGAACGTGCTACATTCAAAAACTCCGTACTAGTCGTGTTCAGCCAAAGCACGACCCGTGCTAGAGGTAATTTTTACTTGAACGCGTGTAATTTTAGAGCACGATTTGCAAACGGCGTACATCGTCACAGCGAACAGTCAGCTTAGCAATCCAGCCTAAATATCTCTGAATGAACGATTCTATGCCTATTCGAAAAAATAATCTTTTCGCATGAAGCTTTTCGCATGTCTACCAGTAACATATTCTTACTACAATTCATGATCATGATCAATTTAAACACGTTCAAGGTGAATCAAGCTTTATCGACAAATCCATTTCACACACCAAAATCCTAATTGCGATCAGAGTTACAATTTTTACCATCAGATGGACATAGTGGCGCTTTTAGCGATAGGCACTTTACTGCCGACCCGATCATCTCTGATTATCAACAATAACTTTCTTTCTTTCTTGTTTCAGTTTATAACCGATGTTCTAGGACAAAATTTTTTTGCGTTTTCTAGTAGTGTGTCTGTGTGTGTGTGTGTGTGTGTGTGCGTTTGTGTGTGTGTGTGTGTGTGTGTGTGTGTGTGCATGTGTGCATGTGTGTGTGTTCATTTTGCCTTTTTGCCCATTGGTTGGCTAACTAAAAGAAAGAAAAAAAAGTTCAGCTAACTTGAACAAATAGAGTTTCTTCCACAATAATTATTCATGGCATGATGATACAATTAATTGGTATAACTCTAAAATATTTAGCGAAGCGACGTTTTTCCGCCATTTTGGCTTTTCATGAGAGGGGAACAATGGCAAAATGAGAACAAACATGAACCGTATCTACCGATAATAAAAAATGTTGGCTATGCACGAACGTGCCGTGCACTGTCTTGAAGGAAGGGATATGCTTTTTCCACCTCTCTTCCGCTTGGACAGGATCTTTTCCTTCATTTTTGTGGGTAGGAGTTGTGAGTAATAAACTGCATTGACTGAACGTAATTCCCACCTATAGTAAGGCATTTATCGTATCGTACGGCCAGCTTTTGAATCCCATCCTCATAGAAATCAGCCGCCTGATTTGCAGCACTGACTGTGTTAGTTACTCGAGGCAAAAAATTCACAAGCAGAACACCCTGCCTATTCCTAAACACAGTGCCCGTGCTCCGTGCTAGGCGTTTTGTAACATGGGAGACGGTTCGTGCAGGAAGTGCATCTACATCTGATTTGTTGGTTAATACATAGATTATGGAAATTCATGTGGTCATGTGGAGTAAATAACTCACTTTCATTAAATAAAATTGTTTTTGGAATAACCTGGAGCTTTTGGATATGGAAGTAGCATTGATTTAATGGTCCTATTCATTTTTCATGCATTACATTACAACAATCTGAATTTTTCTGCCATTCTGATCATTCTCTGCCGCCAGGAAAGTAGTTTTCTTTCCTTTACTGCTCTTTCTGTCTATGATGATAGTTTCGGCAAAGAGTACAGCAAAAGTTTTACATTCATTGTTACTTTCAGTCGGGAGAACAGCGAAGTCGATTCTGTTCCACTCTTTTTGACATCCTGAAAGTGTTCTAGGACGTCTTAGATGAAGAACTCTTTTAAGGAGACCGAATCCACAAAAATCCATGGGAGAGGCATCGGATTACGTGGCAGGGATTTCTGACAATGGGGATAACCTTAACCCCAGTTCCATTCGAGTACGATCCTGGACAGTGAATTTAGCAGTGCGGCTGGATGTTTTATCCTTTGGATGTAGACGCCCTTCGCCTAGGCTCATAGAACCGTTGGATATCATTACGATATATTTGGTCCAAGACGCTTTTCTGATAGGAGGAAGCTTTTATCTTTGCTTTAAATCTCACCTTTTTGATGGTCAGATGTCCACTGTAGCTGAACCGGTCAACTACCATAAATCCCTTCGGAAACTGTCCTTCCATTGACGTTGTCGATAAAAAAATGCCCATGTCTTGCCATCTCTCGATAAATAGGCCCAATCCTCATGCAAGTTACCTATGTTTTTCCATTTGACACCTGCCAAATAGTGGTCATACAGTTTTCTGCTGTTGGTTCCGTGGGTCTGAGATTTCATCATAACCACAAAATATATGCTGAGTTCAGATTTTAATTTAAGAAGCTATTCCTTGTGCGGATTCACAGTATATTAGAAGAAGCAGCTAGAATTATATCAACGAACAATTGCAACGTTTATTATATTCTTTATAGCATCATTAGAAGTTATTCTCATTACGTTTTTCGACAGTTTTCAACGTTTAACCAATTACATTCCTGAGCTATCAGTTATTAATGAAGATAATAGACTTTAGTAAACATTAAAAGCGTTTAGAATGTATTATAATAATATCAATTGCCAGTGAAGGATTGGTTTTTCCTTTTCGTCGTAATGAGAAATCGGGGACCGGATGTTGTTGGAGAGGGTGACAGGAGGCAAGAACTGAATTCGGGGCTGTCACCTGGATTATTGACATCCGTGAAAGAATGTTTTTATCGTCACAACCAATCGCAATGTTAGAATTATTCGAAAAAACCAACACGTCATCAATACATAATTAAGAACGACAATTGGGGATGTTCTCAAGTGAGAACTTTCGTGTAGAAGAGGTAGTCAGTTGCCCGCCAGATGTAGAAGTGGACAGACGAGCTGCCTGTCAGCCGTTGAAATGAATATACATGTTATTACGTAGCTCATGAACCGCAAAGACTTAAGGCCGAACGAGATGTTCCAGGACAGTGTCCAGATGAGATTGAGAAGAATGACATTTTCTTCGTATTGCTAGTATCTGATGCCGACATAGTTGCCAATTGCCAGATGAGTTGCAATTATCTGTATGACAAATATGGAGAAACGCCGACCGAAATGAGAGCCAGCAGCCGCCAGTAAGGCCATTCCGAGGGTCGGGACTAGAACAACGCCGGAGCCAAATGAGATTCGCCGCCGATGCTTGTCGCCCTTCCACACCGCCACTTCCTTAGCCATTGTCCACAGACGCCGCCACGTCGTGACAATCCTTCATCTTTAACGATGGTTTTTCGGGTAATCTCGTGACAATCCTTCCTATTTCTCACGGCCATCATTTATTATTATAGTACGAGGGGCGATTGATAAATAAGGTCTCCATGGCTGTAACTTTTTTATTTGTTAACCGATTTTCAAAATTCTTTTTGTATCTTATACTCACATTTGTCCTCTATGTAAAGCATTATTCACTTTTCGACAAAGTCCCCATTCCTTTCCAAGCATTCCGCCAACGCGTGACTAGTTGGATGAAACCGTCGGAGAGGAATTCCGGTGTTGTTGTCGACACCAGGATTGAATGGTAGCGTTTACATCGCCGCCAGAACCAACTCATGTCCCTTAAGGGAGCTCTTTCTTCTTTGGGAAGTGGTGAAAGTCGCAATGTGCAAAGTCTTTCATTTTTGAACTGCAATTTTTCATCTTTGAACTGTAGGCGCTGCAACGCCTCTGGTGTGTGGTGACTCTTGTGCGGGCGGACGTTATCGTACTCCAGAAGAGGATCCAAAGCTGCCATTCAATCCTGGTGTCGACAACAACTCCGGAATTCCTCTCCAACGGGTTCACTCAACTAGTCACGCGTTGGCGCAATGCGTGGAAAGGGATGGGGACTTTGTTGAAAAGTGAATAATGCATTACATAGAGGACAAATGTGAGAATAAGATACACAAAGAATTTTGAAAATCGGTTAACAAATAAAAAAGT
>JAHWFO010101774.1:0-30537 GCA_023313115.1 Rhysida immarginata | reverse complement strand
ACTGACCTGGCGCCAACATTCCACCTGTACTGCCAACGGCGTTGTCTTTTTCATCCCAATTTGTAATCAGTACAATAAAGTCACATGTTCTTTCATCATTTGTCGTTTCATTCACTTTCAACCACTGCTTCTGGGTGCTTCATTTTCTTGTCAGCCAGTGTAATTTTTAACCGTTCTTCATTGTTCAAATTAATATATCAATTATCTATAGTCACTTTTCATCCTTCTTCCCCCCACACTTACGGCCAGAGGCGGATTAAATCGGGTGGGGGGTCCCGGGCATAAAATTTTGGGGGGGGGGGGGGCTAAATAATAAATGCTTATATACGAGGTACGTCCACAAAAGTAAGCCTGTATAAAAAAAGCAAGCAAGTAACTGAAATGAAATTATTACAAAAAAGTTGCAACCTGTGATGTCAACCATGTATGACAGCTTCTTTTAAAGCATGCTGGCCACTTTTACCTAGAGACTTTCATCTCTTTTCTGAACTTAAAGTCGTTCCTTGGTGACCAGAAGTTGAACAACGATGGCGAGGTGAAAGAAACTGTCACTACTTCGTTGACATCCTAGGCGGTAGATTTTTATGAAGAGGGTTACAAAAACTCGTGCCTCGCTATGATAAGTACCTTCAAAATGATGGGAGCTATGTAGAAAAATAGTTCAAAGTATCGAAATTATTTTGTAATAATTTTTTTATAATCAAACGAACTTACTTTCTGACGTACTTCGTATGTATCGCAGGATTAATGTAAAATCAATGTTTTTATAACATATCAGAAAAAAAATCCAATAACAAATGGCGCATTAAATTTTTAAGTACACTAAAGTGAAATTAAATAACAAGAAACTGGTGTGTAGTTTCTTAAGTTTTCAACAAATCAATATATTTACCAGTGAAATGGCTTATCAAAAGTTAATAAATGTTGTATCTTCAAAAATAGCTAAGAGTAGTGTTACGTGTAAAATATAATAATTGAAAGTAGAGTACGCAGTGGAATAATCGAATGACACGTAAGCAGTAGGCGTGAAAGTAAAATAAAGTATTTATTTTCAAATTGAATAATAAATGAGTAAATGACACCTTAAAGCTATAAACAAAACAATCTCAATAATATGTAGTAAAAATATCAAATAAGTAAACACCAAATGGCGAACAATTTTAGTCCACCACCCAAAATAAAGAGGACACTTGCTTAATTAGCACACACACACTTACCACTAGCACTAATAGATCCGCACTCGGATCGTATATTCAATAAGCAGCTTGAAGGTGTAAAAACAATCAGAGGTAGAATAAAATAAGCTATTCGACGACGTTGCCGGCACTAACACCCACTAACATTTCACATAGATGCCACAATACACTGAATAACATTAACTGAACATTAATCAGAGCTCCTTCATGAAGAACACTATTGCGTAATATGCTTTGCACAATAATCATGAGCCAATGCTCTAGAAACATTAATAATAGACACAGCCGAGAAAAACAAACATAATTGTCACTGTCCGGTGAATTTGAAATTTAGAGGATAAACCTTAAAGCCGAGATGCTGCTGCACACTCCTAGATAGAACGGAGAATAAGCACTTAACAAACTTAGAACTTATGCCGGAATATGAGACGTGCGTCGTCGATAAATACACGATGCATTCGGCCAGACGTTTCGACAAACCAATAATTTAATGAAGCTCGGTTTAACATTAAGGAGAAATATATCTATTGAGTCACTCTAAACGAGAACGAAGCCTAGTCCGTCCATAAGATAGGCATCTAGTCCGAAAGGCCACAGTCCGCGTAGATATGAAATGTATCTAAGCCGGTAAGCTTTCAGTTCCGCAAAAATTAACAACGCAAAGTTAGCGTTTAAAAATAACTGAGTTTTAATGCTTACCAAGCAGTCTATACGGTGGCTGACGGTCCAACGAGGAATCTTATTTCCTTCACCCTCGTCCTCCTTCGGAAAAGCTTTAGAGTTCACTCTGCCACGTATGCACCCCGACGGCTTCGCAATAGCGGAGTTTTCCTTTCCGCTGTCGCTCGTCGAAGATGCAAGCTCGCCGTAGCTAGTGGTCGCTGAAGCCGAATCGGATATATCAGCCTTTCTATTCACAGCATTTAGGCAACCCATCACGCTGCCATAACCAGCTATTTGGCCATACGGGCTGTTTTTCCTCCGGCTCCATTTCTGACGACCTCTCCATACGGCTCTCTCTCTCCTTCCTACCGGATCTCTCGATTCCACGTCTTCGTGACGAAACTCCCGCTCTCTTTCCTCATTGGTCGGGTCTTCATGACGCTTTTGACGTCGTGCATCGCCACGCTTCCCTTTCCAGCTCGAAGAATAGAAGTAACGAGTGTGGAAAGGGGCGATGACAACATCAGAATTTTGACTGACGCTCAAATTCCGTGACAAGTAGCAATCAATCAAACGCGTATCATTTATTGTTGTCAAATCTTTTGTGTACTTTAAGGAACTTAATGATTACCCGTAGTAGTGAACACACAAATAACGTTTACTTACACAACACATATTTTTTTTCAGTTACTGATTTTTTTTATCTTTACGCGTTTCGACACGTAGCCAGCGGAAATAACGGGAAGAGGACGGGACTGGTGCAGCAGTGGAAGAACTGATCAAATACGAGTGTTCTATATAAACGGTAGAGGTGCCAAAAACTGTGGAGAATGATCGACAAAATGAACATTATTTCATTTATGTGATCAAATGTCATTTACCTCCTTGTTATTAATTGGCACATGACAAACTTGAATGACACCTTGGACTGCACTTATATTTAATTCCACCATATTATGTAGCATTGTTTCTTTGGTGGATTACAAAAACACTTCTGGAAACTCTGCTCTCAATGATGATTGGCCAACTACTATCTTTCATAGTGATATGGTTCTTCCCGTAACTCTTCCTGTAGATAAAGACTCTGAAGGCTGTGTATCATTTTATGGAAACTATGTTTTAAACCTATCTGTTAGAATTTCCATGTTATACATTCCAATTCTAAAATCTGTTATCCTTCCTTAAATGTCCAGTGATCCGCGATCAATTTTTGGAACTGCTATTGTCACCGAGCTGTTAACATTCATAACAAAGAGCTTTTCGCTTTACTTTTGTTTTCAGCCGCAACATTATAAATCTCTAACATCAAGAGGTTGAATACCTTAATCGGCTCTGATCACAAAAAATTTTACTCCTTCAACATTCATAACTTTTTACTTATTTGGCAGTAACACTGAAAATGTTCATCGTCCACCTACATCAAAGTTAACGAACCAAGGGTTAGATTATGTTAGGTTAGGTTGGGCTAAGTCGAAAATTGCAACGATGATACCAACACCACCTAGAAACAGGAAACTGTGTGATATTGTTTTCTTTTTATTTTGGTTTACCACATCTTGTAGGGAGGGCACTATTTTATTTGAAGTGTTCTTATGGATGTAGTCCGAAAAAATGTTGAAAAACGGTGCATGCTTCTTTTGTGCCCATCCTTAGAGAAATTCTGGCTTCGCTACTGATTTAGATACAACTACTGTATTGAATTGTGGGTCTGAATGAAAATACTTTTATAAGAAAAGCTTATTAATTTTAGCGTAGAATAAGAATCTGTTAAAAGCTATAGCTTCCAATCTGTAAAATAAATTTGACCTAGAAATAAAGTTTTAAATAAATGTTTGCATTCGAGTTCGGTCTTTCTCCAATTTTCTTAAATCGTTTATTTTCCGTTGAAGAGTTTAGTTTTTCATAGGTTGTTTTCAATAAAACGGAACGTCATTTCTATAATCTCGAAGAACTTATGAAAAAAAGAACTTAAAAACCGTCCAATGACTGAAAACGGGTTAGGAAAAATATTTCTCTGTATACGACAAATGTCTTGATAGAAATTGTGAAAATTTGATCTTTGTCTCATTCTTGAAAGTATTAACGTGCCAAGTATGAAAACTGATTTTTTTTCTTTCACTTCAGACTTGTTCCTCAATCAATTATGGACACAATAAAAAGAAACCACGTCATAATAGGATGACTAGATCATTCAGACATGAAACGAAAATATTTCTACATGCAAATTATGTCACATGCCCATGCAGTTTTCATAATTCTGTAGGGTTTCATAAACAGCGTCATCTTCCTGTTCAATTGGCATAAATAAGCCACATTCATGCATGTACAATTCATTGTACAGTATATAAGTTATGTAAATGACTGCCGTGATCCATGTGCTATGGTACTGCAAAAAAGAATGATGCTGCTGCAGTTCGACTTTATCAGGACAGGCAACCAACCAAACAAATAAAATTGTTTCTTTTTCATTTTGGGTGATCTATTCATCCTATTATGAAGCGTTTTTTATTATGTTCATAATTGAATGTTCAAGTTTATAATTGAAAATTGATCTCTGTGTTATAGTATATGAAATAAATTTTGTTTTTTCCTAATTTACATAATCAAGTCATCGGAAGATCACCGGCACGTAGCCCACCCGTGACTTTCTATTTGTTGGCGTTAACAGATTTTTAAATTCTACGATAGTTATTAAGTAATTTAAGGAGTTTGGACTTTTCGACCACCCTGTGTATTCAACAGCATGCTTTGAAACTCATAAATAATTATTACAATTAGCAATGTTAATTGAGTGTTAAGTTCATTGATATTTATTGAAGTAGCAGTATTTGCTTTCAAAGATGTACAGGGTGAGCACAAAATCTTGTCAATATTTCAAGAATTCACCAATATAAATGTTAACCTTAGAATTATACGGATTGCAGAAAATGATAAATAAACTCAAAAAATTTATTCTGGGTGATTTACACAACTTCCACGTGTGCACAGTAAAAATCTAAGCAGTACTTTATTTGCATCCTCTTTTTATCTAGCATGATTTCGTCTATCGTCGCAATTGTTGCAGTTATGCGTTCTTTTAAGTCCTCAGTGCTCCGCACAGGTGTGCGGTACATAACATCCTTCAGGAAGCCCCTTAGAAATAAATCGAGCAGCGTAATGGCTGGTGATCTTGGTGGCCAGAGCAGCAGTCTCATGGGAAGCTGTTAATTTAGGTATGCTCACTCTTATAACCATCAATGTGGAGGCACCATCTTGCTGAAACCATATAAATGGTTGTCGGCATGAGGTTAAGGTACGACAAAATTTTAAAGCACATCCAGATAGCTATTTGCATTATTTTTTAGTCTTACAAAAGAAATACAGTCTAATAACCCCATCATGTCAGAATGCACACCACACATTAACTTTGGGACTATCCCGAATATGTTCACGTACAGCATGAGGATTTTCGGAACCCCAGATTCTCACATTATCCCTATTAACTTTTCCCGAAACATGGAATGTTGCTTCATCCGAGAAGGGGACGCTTTTTAGAAAATCATTGTCTGCGTCAATGGGGTGCAGCATATCTATCGCAAAAGCCACGCGCTTGGGTTTATCATTGGGTTTAATCTTTTTGAATGATCTTTCTGGCGGTTGAGGAATTTGTAACTGACTTCCTCGAGCTGCGTTGAAACGCTTCCCGCACTTAGTCAACTCTTTCTTCTGATACTAGGCTGCCTTGATCTTTTCTCGTCATGGAAACAATCGGTCTTAATGAATTGGAATGCCATCGTTTTATACTCCCAAAACAACATCCTTACCAAATGTTGTTCAGAAGTTTCGCTCGTCTGAATAAGGAAATGATTTCTGATATACCACGCCATTCACTGAGCTTTTTCACTGCTAATCGCCATCTTTGAAAACTGACTGCAGCGTCCTACAGCGGCTCTCTATGTCGGCAGTAATAAACTACAAAAAACGTTTTGTGTTTATCTATTATTTCCCACAAACCGTTTCATTACAATGCTAATATTTTTTGTTGTTGATTTTTTTAAAATATTAACAAGACTTCGTGCATACCCAATGGTTTATAGTTGAGTGCCCAAAAGTCAATTCTACACAGATATGCTTGAGAAGGACGCACCTCGTTATAATTTTTTTAAAAAATGGATTTTGCAGCATTACTGTATTCAGCGATCTACATCTCGTCGACTGGTCTAATTTTGAAAACTATAATACCGTTGATGAAGTTTGGGAAAATCTAGTTGAAATAATCATGTGATTTTTTTAAGTTTTGCATCTCCCTAATAATCATTTCTTCCAATTTAACCTGAACCTCTGCTGTTGTCCTCCCCTGGTGCACAAAATGATAACATTATGGATAACAATGGTAATTCTTTTTCTTCTTCCTCTCCAACTCCCCTATCCAAATTAGCCCCGGCGCTGTAAATCCAGGGACGGTTGCCTGTTCATCGCCCTTGGTAAGTGAATTTAGTTTATATAATTGATAAGAGATTTATTTACTAAAATAGTGTAAAGCCTTTCTATTTGGTGATAATGTTTTCGGGAAGCCCAAATATCGCGAAAACTCCATAGAAGCTAATGTTCAAAGACATTTTTTATATACCTTCCATTACATCAATAAATTTAACAACCGTAGATTTTTACATCCTTTACGAAGAACTATCTAGCCTTTGGCATTCCTTTGATGGGATTGAGAATAAAGAGATTAAGGGTTTTAAATAAATATAAAAAATAACCACTACCATGAACTTTTTAAAATCGCAGAGAGTATTTCCTAATAATATTTTTCTTTTATTTTATTCTTTGTAAATATTTATAAAAGGGATTTTACTGTATTCATTTAAAATTAGATGCAAACGATTCTAAGAAAAACTTTTCACCTCTGTCAAAGATAATGAAACTTAAGTCCTTCTATGTTTATTTTGACAGAATCGATATTTATTAAAGGAAAAACTCTTTCTAAGTTAAAATATTAGTTTCTCGTAATGGAGACTCATTGTCTTTTGATGAAATACGCTGGATGAGAGTGAAACAGGGTTGGAGGTCGCGCCTTTGTAAATAGGAACGCGAGAGAAGATGCGCCGATTCAAGCGTGATACAGACTTTCTCACATCTCGCCTCTGGCCGAACACGTTCTCTGTTGCTTGCAAATCGGCCTTAATAAGAATGAGGGTAATGCAAGCCTAACAACAGATCTTTAGATAGTGATCGCCAATTTTCTCAGCATAAGAATAGAAAAAAATTGAATTGATATACGCAGTCTAAAAACATGGTGTTATATAATGTTTTGTAAAATAAAATTCCAAAATTATTATTGCATTCTTGAAAAAGTGAAATTAGTTAATAAAAATTAACTACAGCTTCAAAATTATTTTGATATAAATAAAAGTGTTTTTTTTTAATTAAGGTTTAAAGGTATATTCTATGGGCTGATAACAGTTCATTTAAATTTAAGATAAAAACATTAATAATCTTTTAGCATATAAACATTTTCAAGTCGAATTCTAAATTCATCAAATTAATGAAATCTCAATCCTATCCAAATGGTCCATGAGCTTGCATGCAAATGATGTCATTCGTGAATTGCAGTGAGACAGTGAGGCAAAATAGCCAAAAGTTTTATTGCCGTCGAGATTATCGAGAGAAACCCCAGCGTATTAACTTTTATAACGAAACATAATGCGTTAAAAATGTGTATGGAAAGTGTGATTTTTTTTTATTTA
Organism: Rhysida immarginata; assembly: GCA_023313115.1. Classification (NCBI taxonomy): domain Eukaryota; kingdom Metazoa; phylum Arthropoda; class Chilopoda; order Scolopendromorpha; family Scolopendridae; genus Rhysida; species Rhysida immarginata. The sequence goes on along the minus strand of JAHWFO010101774.1, from coordinate 22,949 downwards.
TTCTTATAAAAATTCCTAAACAAAGAAAAGTAACTAAAATCGAAATTAAATCGAAATACCTATATCGAGTTAGCTTCTCACTACATCTGGGTATTTGCTTAAAGATGATGGAGCGCGGAAAGTTCAATAGAAAACGCTCACTTTCACATTTTTCGAGGCAGTTTTCCTAATACATGTAAAAGATTAAATCTAAACGTTCGATCGATGTCTACTTTATTACTCAATTTTATTTTTTAGTAATAAAAAATGTTATAAGCTATCCTAAAACCAGGTATATAGTGCAAAGACTGTGGTATTTTGTTGGCATGAAATTCCATTTTTTGAAATAAATAAAATACTCAAAATATAGGAATAATCATATGTGTTTTTGATCAGTCCAAATAGATTAGATGAGTAAAGTTAGGTATTATTTTCAATGTATGGAAAAATAATTTTACTAAATTCAAGAATAAAATCAACATTCAGTAATCAAAATACTGAAATTTATAATTACTAATATTTACTATTACGCAGGTCAACAAAAAAAAACCCAAAACAACTTTTCAAAAACTTCTTTTTGCGTTAAGAGCTTATGCTTTATTGTGCTGAATCCGTATCTGACCTCATTCTTTTGTACTATCATCCATAGATTTTTTGTATTTCAATGAACATTTTAAATTATTCAGCATTTTGAGCCTGATAAATTTCCTTGTGGTCCAAAAAATATGGATACTTTAATATTGCAGACGCTTCTCTTCACACCCCATTGCTTTAACATTGCAGTACTTATAACTTGGAAACTTGACGTGATAGAAAAAATATAAAAGCAGATTCGGATTCAGCACACTAAAAACCAAAGAATAAGGCAAATTCATTCAAAAAGATTTTTCATCGTTGGCCTGTGTCAACTATCAATGAAACTTAGACGAGCTTTCTCTGAACTAAAATAAACAATAGTATTTTTGCTAAAACAAACAAACAAACAAAAGCTTAACAAATTCAAAATAATTATAGTTTAATTCTTGCAGAAGGACACTCCGAGTTTGCAAGGTTTTATTTGGCGGTGGAAATCAAACATATTAAATATTTCTGCTCCGGCGCAATCATCATGAGTGCACATTTGCCATCTTTGGCATAGTTCACTCCAGCTATCGTTTTCCCTTGCAACCATCGCAGAAAATGAAATTAGCGTCCATGTTTTCAGGTATTCTGCTCAGGTTAAGGGCATCTCCCGATTCGGAATTATTTATAATTTCCTCCTTCCTCTTCGTTACTGCTGGTCTTAGGTGTAGTCGCTCTCTGGGCTCTGGTACGACTGCTTCTCCTTATTATACTGGGTCTACCATGGATAGCACGGCCTATACTATGGAGACCATGACCACGGTTACGGCCGCATTCACCACCAAATAAAATGATGAACCAAGTTTTTTAATCAAATAATTGATGTTCTCGAACGTAGTATTTAGAAAATGTATAAGAGTGACATCTTCTTTCCTTTCTCATTATTTCCGATAGAAAGACATATCACGTTCTAAAGACTAAGTGACTGCCACCCCCCCACAACTCCGACCCCACTGGAGTAATTTGGCCTAAACTTTATAGTAACGTAGACCTTGCCTAGAGGAATCAGCACACTGAATTTCACTTCTTTACGTACCTAAATACCACATAGAACTTTAGTCCCCTCTGACTCTCAGCCCCGTAATTCCGAACCCAATGCACCAATCAAACCAAACCAAATAGTGAAGGTGAACATGCCCATAGGAAGCTACATTCCAAATTTCAACCTTCTACCTCAAAAAATGCAAAAATTATGAAAGGGACAGTCTAAGGAAAAAAATGGAAAAAAACGCGAGTTTACCGTCAATATTTCAAAGACGGAACATTATTAATTATATATTACAACCACAGTCTCTCTTACACATTTTTATAATAATTAAAACAAAAAAACATTCGACAAGAAAAACTTTCGTCACTATCGTGGGTTTATAGTACTACTTTACCAACAGATGAGTCAACAGGAATTGAAATCTAGACCTTACATTTTGCCTTTATTGGATATTCTACCCACTTCCTAGATGGCATTAATAGTTTATTTATTGGGCCGGGAGGGGGATGGAGCAATATATCAGTAGGGGGCGACGATACCACCTTTTCCTCTAATATTATTATACAAAAGGAATTCGTAAAATCGAATTTTCCCTAAAGTTTACTTTAAAAGCATTTCCTCCTGGATCTTACAGACAGGGTCAGACATTTCAGTCAATTTTGCCCATTCTAATGGTTTGTTTTTATCAATTGAAATACAGAGTATAAGATGTTTTTCGTTGTATGAATGGTTGCCGTTGAGAATGGGAAATTTCGCTAACAAATTTTGATAACAATATAGAAAACTACCGAAAATTCGATTCTAATTTTTTCATGATATTTCTTATACAAGAATAATTAACGCAAGTCATCCGAAAATTTTAAATTTACCTAATATTTTATTAAGAAAGATGCATTGAAAATGTACAAATTACTGCTTTTGATTAATTTGTAGACAGCCTAGCTGTACCAAGTCCGTAGTAGCTCAGTTGGTAGAGGCTACGAGGCTAGATACATGTACTCGTAGTCCCTGATTCTAATATAGTTCGCAGAATTTTTCCTTTCGTTTTCATCCGAGATGCCCGCTCTCCTTTTTTTATTTTTATGATAACCTTCGTATTGAATCGAGAGGCTGGCCCGATCTACGCTGCAAGCAAACAGTCAATAAGTAGTTGCCATCGAGAATGTTTATTTTTAGGCGTTACGATTTCATGATTTCGACGTCCCTTCTCACCCCGTTTGGTGACGACATCACTTTTCTATAAAATCATGAAAGTCCCTCTATATTGTCGGCATGAGAGTTTCATTATTTTTATAAATTTATAAAAGAGAGTTTGATATGGGAATTCTTATATTAAGAATTTATTAATAAACTTATTCTCTTCTTCCATTTAGATAAAACTGCAGATTTATGATTTCCATCTTGTCTAGTATTGCTGATTGGAAGCAATAAAAAATAAAAGGTTTTGATTAAGCAATAGGGTAGAATTTATTCAAACGCAAACGCGTTTCGGTTTATCTTCACGACCTTTAAAGACTAGAAAGTTGTAGGTATTGTTTAATCAAGACCATTTATTCTTTTAAAGTTGTAGGTGACTGCAGAGTATATTTATAAATAAAGGGACAGAGATTTAACATTACCAACTAAAAAAAAATACTCATTTTTCTATTAAAACATTGCGAGAAATTTTGGTTTTACTTGAATAAATTAAGAGATGGTCAGAGTCCTATGTCATATGTTTACTTTTTTTTAATCTTTTAGTATATTTTTAATTCGTAATGAACAATCTCAACGACCATATTGTTTACATTAAACATTGTTAATACATGAATTATAGATGGCCAATAAAAGAAAAAATGTTTAACTAGATGCACCCAGCTTTTCTGACTTTTCAATTATTTCAAATGTTTAACATATTTTGCAAAAAATACCTAATTTCACGCGTCTAGTAAATTATTATAATTACACTATTAATGCAGTGCAAATAATTTTAATAATATTTTAAAAAACATTTTCATATAAATTTTTTTCTTTTTTGTAATTTTTTTTAAATGAAGTAAAATTTCTTGGATTTCGCATTTTTTAAACATTTTTGGGTTGAGAATTTCAACTTTATATAAATATTATCAAGTATTTTATCATCGTATCTTATTTTCTAGTTTAAAATGTTTCTTTCTTTAAATTAAAAAGCCCCTTATGCTTCTCAAAATATATATCACACATGAATAATATAAATTAAGCATTCATATTTCTAGTAATAATTCAGTTATAAATCGGCTTTCTACCTGGAAATTGTTGCGTGGAAAATTTTCCTCAGGGTGTTGTTATTGCGTGGTCGTATTTTGCACTGCATTTTCATTGGAGAGAAATAAAGTGCTTCCGATGGCACTGTCGAGAGTTTCCCCATAGACGACAATGCTACAACTGTAAAGTATACGAAAAACGTTTAGGCGATACTTATACATTCGAATTTAATCGTGTGGAGATATAAGTTAAAACCGCTGGAAAGAGAACCCCAATATTACTACATTTTCAACCTCTTGTATTATTTATTTATAAAGTTGTTATCGTGAGAGCCTTTTAAAAATGCGTTTTCGTATTAAAAAATAATAGAACAGGATTTTTTAAAAATTACTGAGCAGGATTAATTATTCTTTACGATCATAAATGAGTAGAAATAAGTTTTCTGATTGCCAATTTAAACCAATGTACAAGTGAAAGAAAAGTGAAACCCTTTTATATCAAAGTACAGATCAGGAAAAGTCCAGTTTGCTGAATGTAAGGACGATCAAAAGTCGCTGAACATAATTGTATTTTGGAAATGGTGTGTAAAATAAACGATGTGACCATGCTAGCAAGGAATAGGATAGGATCTATTTTTTTAGGACAGTTTTGGAGTTTGGCTGCCATCTTTAATTCCGCCATTTTGGGTTAAGGTTCTTTTTCTTAAAAAGAAAGAGGGTCATGTAGCATATCAATTAACAACAGTTTTTTCCTCAGGAGTTCATTTCTGCAATCAGATTTCAGTTATCTGTTGTGGTTCACAAGTTATTAAAAAACATTGACGCTATACCATTGTCTGTTGTAGGTAATTAGAGATGGCAATAATGAAGGAGGAGACGATTGAACTGAACCTGATGTCCGGAGTACGCCGCTACCGTACCATTGCAGCTGATTTCAATGCCCGACACCCCGAAAGAGAACCATCGCGCACAGTACCGTCGCATATGTGATATCACATTTCAGAGATACTGGGACTGTTGAACATAAAGCTCGTACAGGCCGGCCAAAAACATCAACCGATGAGGCAACCTGAACAATGGTGTTGGCAGTATTTGCAAAGTGTGTGGACTCAACGCAGTACAAGACGGCTTGCAGCAGAGTGTGGACTCAGCCAGTCATCCATAGCACGGATTCTGCATACCAAAAATTGGCATCCATTCAAAGTTCAGATGCAGCAAAAACTCTCCGAGGAGGATCCGGAAAGACGCGAGGAGTTCTGTACCTGGGCTTTGGACAACTATCGACTGGATCCTTCATTCGCACATAACATTGTGATCAGTGATGAGGCAAATTTTTATGTCCATAGTGAATTGAACCGTCAGAACATGAGATATTAGAGCGATACGAAGCATTGGTATATTAGAGCCAGATCCAAGGTCGTGTGATGTCAAAGTTAAAGAGTGGCGTGGGGAAAATGGGGCACCCGTTTAATTGCCGGTTAATTTTCATAGACGGTACCCTGAATGCTGATGAGAGCTGCGAACATTACAAAGCATTGTGTTTCCGTCACTGTTGACTGAAGATGGCAGTTTTCCAAGTTTTTCCGGCAGGACGGTCTACCACCACACAAAAGACGTAATGTCCGTTAGTGGTTGAATGGGCAACTACCTGGCCATTGGATTGGGTGTTTGTCCAGGGCTGCGTACTGTTATAAATTATGTAAAAGGCGCAAAATGACCTTAGTAGTCGACGCCATAATTTCTAATAAACCAACCAACCATTGGATTGGCTGGCGGGATCCTGTGGAGTGGCCACCACGTTCTGCAGAACTCAAACCACTAGTTTTTTACTTGTGAGGCAACTTAAACAATTTGTGTATCCTGTTGTCGTGTATTTTTCTCGAAAACGAACAGAGTGCTCATGGTTAGGTTTAAATGAATAAATTTAATAAATCTATCAGATTTCTCAAAATCATTAGAACAGAGTAAAGTCAATAATTAAATAAGAACAACACATAATATAACAGTTAGTCCAATTCGGTAGCTGTCTTTTGCATCAGTGGGTCAAATTTCTGAAGTGCTGCATGATTATTTCCGGGACTCACGGAGTTCGTCTTGGAGGTAGTGGGCTCAATAGAGGTGAAGGTACACCGTCTGGGAAATCGGTTGAATGGGCTCGGCAATTCGGCACCTCTAAACAGGATGGCAGCAACCTAATTAGGTTTGTGACTTCATTAGGTTTGTGACTTCAACCTAATTAGGCTAGTGAAGGAGAACTGTGTGAAATAGAACCAGGTATTAAACAACTATCGACGATATTAAATGGTAAGTGATAATTGTATTACTTCCTAACAACTAATTAATTGAAATCTTAAAGTCACTAAGAGACCCTTGGAAAACGGTCCCGAGTCCAAGCGCGGACATTCAGCAGGGCGCCCCGCGAGAACACCGGCTAGATTGAGTAAAGGGAATACGACTTCGATGGCCTCGATCTTCTACGGGAAGGAATTTGCTGTGGGTTGGCTAGCTTGGGTGGCTGGGGGCTGGCTAGTAGTTTCTTCTGGAAGGCAGGCCACCTGGTTTATATGTGTCGGTCCAACATGGTCACTTTCAGGTGGCTGGGGCGGACTGGCAATGAAACTCCTCTTTGGCTCAGCTTCGTTGCACCTCTCACTCGCTGACGTCGGATTCAATGCGCTGAGATCGTCTACAAGACACTTAGTCGAAACGGGCTGACTTCCGTCGGCCTTATCAAGTTCGGCGTTAACTTACGATAAGAGTTCCAACGTTTATTATGCTTACGGGCCTGCGGGCCAGGGATGAACTCGTGCCTTCCTTCTTCAATGGGACCTCAGCTCGGTCGAAGGCGTCCTCAGGGCAGCGACTATGCGTGACATCCCTCGTAGGCGGCCGATTGCGTTTTCCTCGTCTACGAATCTTCCTCGTCCTCGGTCTGTCGTATCGTCCGTTGGCTCGGCGCGATGGACCTTTTCTTTCGCTCCTTAGTTCAGGGTTCGTCTGGGAACACTCTGCCTTAATAGAGCAGTATGAGACGGAATAATGATTAGAAACACAAGTCCTACTTGCTCTCGGTTTCCAAACTTTCCTTCGGTTGCATGGCTTCTCTTTGGGGCATCAGAGGAACATCGTCAGGTCAGGCGCTGGTCGCATGGCTGCACGTCAGGTGAGGATCTCGCACTGTCTGATTTTCTCGTCTCCGTCTCCTCCTTTTATTTGCCCTTCGAGGATTCTGCGCCGCACTTGCGCACTGTAACCGCCAATTGCCTTTCTTCTCCTGAGGTTCTCTTTCTTCCGCGGGTCCATTGTAGCCGGGGGTGTTCCTTTTCGATTGCTTGATTTTCGCTCTCTCCATGTCAAACCCTTGGAATTGCAATTTTTAACGAAGCTTCTCTTCCGAGGATTTGACACCTGTGAAAATCCAAAGCAAACGTCACCTTCAGCACGCATCCTACAGGCCTATGACAGCATTACCACCGACGTTTTTGTGACCAGCCTTAAGCTCTGTGACAGCAACAGGAACAACACAATGACCAAATCCTTTAGCTGCTGCAACCTTGCTTTCGATGTGTGTTTGGAAAGTGTCCATGTTTTTGTTAATAACTTACAAACCACAAGAGATAACTGAAATCCGATTGCAGGAATGAATTCCTGAGAAAAACATTTTTGAAAAAGACTGATATGTCACATGACCGTCTTTCTTTTTAAGAAAAAGAACCTTGGTGGATTTCAAGATGGCGAGAAAGATAGAGCACCTATCTCTATCTTTTTCAAACTCCAAAACTGTCCGAAAAGATAGAGCACCTATTCGATTCCCTGTCACATCGTTCATTTTACACATCATTTCCGAAATATAGCTATGTCCAGTGAATTTGACTCACTCTGTATATTTTTTTATTCTGTATTTACAATGTATTATGATTGGATGATTATACAGTCAAAATTCTGTCTTAATCCTTTAGAGTCAAAATTCTACAGATGGTAAAGGACTGTAAACTAAGTATTTTTATATAGGTAACCAATGGTCGGAAACACATATTACAGGCACACGAGTAATACGTGTGAGGAAAGTTCTTGTAACTGCTTTCATTTTCAGAGCAAACATTAATTTATTTATCCATAAACATCTTATACCTCATAGCCCATAGCAGCAACGCAGCAACAAATTACAAGTTAGAGCAATAACATAGCAACAACTTACAACTCAGAGAAATTGTTCAAAGTGGCGATCACGAGAAATGCTTTATCGATCACGGTATAAGCCAGGCGACAGAACCGATTGTTGCTTTAGAAGTGATCATGCTTCGCAGTGAACGCTCACCAGTGCTTCCTTCACATGTGTCCACCAAGGACATGCTTCGTTTGTCATGAACATGGTATATGGGTTTGCTATTTCTTAGTTATTATTAATCTTAATTAGTTTGCAGTTGCAACAATGCATAAATCATTCTGCACCTATTTCAAGATTCGTTTTTTTTTCTCTTCTGACAGATCATACATGGTTATCTCGGCAAAAAAAAGTTAAAAGTCAAATAAAATCGTGCAACATTCTAAGAAGGGGCTTTATCTGTGACCTAGAAGTCTAAAATTTAAAGTCTAGCTAAAATTACTAATAAACAATGGAAATACATTTATTTCTTTCCAAATTTACGTCTATTTTATTGCTCAACGCAGTACAATAATTGAGTGATTGTGGGTGCGTTGTATTGGATAGCAAGTGTAGGCTTAGAAGAAGCGATTTTTCCGAGGCCAGCAAGAGACAGGCCAGGGCACTCAAAAGTCACCTGACCATCGGGGCCCGAGCAACAATCCATCCTTCATTGTTTCTAACAAACGAATAAACACTGATTGTTAAAATCGAAGATGGAAACGAATTTCAATGAACTTTCAAGTAGTCCTAAAGCTGCTTTAAATGATCCACTACACAATTATTTTGCTTCATTTCGCTACGTTTGCTTCCCTCTGTAGCCCCTCTTCCCATGACGAGCTCCCCTCTTATGCGATTTGCGCCTGTGACACTTTTGGATTATTCTTGAGAAAACATTGTTCTACACGACAGTGGCGATAATCATAAGCAAGCTTCAGTTGGTGATCTTCGTTGAGAGCTATACTCTGTCCAACGAAAGTTGGAGTGGGCGTGTTCAGTTAAATTTCCTATTTCAATTGTTAGACATTGTTGTCAAAGTAGAATCAACAATGTCGAACAAATTATTGGGAGCTTTAGCAAATAGCTACATATAAGAATGCACGCTTGGTCTGTACGTTTATCCGGCCGTCTGCCGTTTCCACGGTAACTTGAAAACGGATTAACTTTTTCAAATTTTGTTTTCAGAAACATGGCCATCGAGGTCTTAGCTCGGCTGTACCAACTTTTCATAATTTTACGTGGACCCCTTCAAGTCGAATTCACGTGCTAGAAGAGTGACTGTAAAGAATGCCAAGATAATAGCATGTCACATAACAATCGATTCGCCAAGAATGAATACACTCAAGATATAAAGAATACAGCTAGCGCCATCCGAGAGGAAAACTGACTGGTAATTGGAATATTGCCAGTTTCATGACGTCACAAAAGATAAGAATGTTTCCTTTTTTCATTTCCTCAAAGATCCAAATTTAATTAAAAAATGATTAATATCATGCAAATTAGATAAAAGTATTTGTACCACAACTGCAGTGACTTGCTCTAACCATTTTAAAGACGATTATGAAAACAAATACCTAGGCCTATATCAACTCATGGATTGAAGACCACGTCTAATGAAATCTGCGATTCTGAGATAGGAGGATATACGAATTCAATCAGAGAACATACGAATTCATTGTTTTCATAATCGTCGTCTTTAAAATGGTTAGAGCAAATCACTGCAGTTGTGGTACAAATATGTTTATCTAATTTGCCTGATATTGACCATTTTTTAATGAAATTTGGATCTTTGGGGAAATATAAAAAAGGAAACATTTTTATCTTTTGTATTAAATTTTATATTATTGTAAGTGGTAATTGCGCATGATGGTATTTTGCTGCTTAAAAGCACTATTCCCCATAATAATTTTTAATGATTGGTCCTTGTGACGTCATATTCCAATTACCAACACCAGATGGGGCGATAGTTAGTTTTCCTCTCGGACGGCGCTATCTGTATTCTTTATATCTTGATTAGTTGGTTTGGTTTATTTGGTATTAACGTCCTTTTCAACTGCCATGGTCATTTATATCTTGAATACACTAATACTTTCTGTTTATCTTTTAAGTAAGCACGCGCACGCGACGAACGCTTTGTCGACGCACGATTGCTCAATTGCTCATCTATATATACACTACATGATCAAAGAAGTTGGGACACCCCTGTGAACACCTACCGTAATTGTGGGACTGGACTGGGCCCGCTCATCAAGGTGGACGGAAACCTCAATGCTGATGGCTACAGGACCATTCTAGATAACGGGGCACTTCCAGCGCTGTGGGAACACTTTGGTGACGGGCCGTTCCTCTTCCAGCACGACAATGCGCCTTACCACAAAGCAAGATCCATATCTGACTAGTTTGACGAGATGCGGGTTGACGAACTGGATTGGCCCACCCAGAGTCCTGATCTCAACCCCATCGAACATCTTTGGGATGAATTGGAACGATATGTGAGATCCAGGGTTGTTCGCCCTACATCTGTCCAGGAACTGACCCCGACACTCCTCGAGGAATGGAGGTCAATACCTGTGGACACATACCGTAAACTTGTGGACAGTATGCCATGTAGGGTGGAGGCAGTGATAGCAGCTCGGGGTGGTCCTACACACTACTGATTGAAGCTTTTTGCGGCTCCACGGTAGAGCAACAGGTGTCCCAACTCCTTTGATCATGTAGTGTATAAATCGGCCTCGGTGGCTCAGTGGTTGCGTTTTCGCCTCCGAGGACGCGGGTTTGATCCCGGCTTAGGACGACGAGGATTTTTCAGGGTGAAATCCTGAGATCACGCACTTCCTTTGGAGGGGAAGTAAAGCCGTTGGTCCCGTGTAGTTTGCCGGCTGCACGTTAAAGAACACTTGCGAATCAAAATTTGCGGCCCTTAAAACTTCCTGATATGACCTTAGTACTTGAAAGGGATGTTAATACCAAACCAAGCAACCCACTATATATATAAAATTCTCTCTCTCTGCCTGTCTGTCTATCTGTTCGCTATGCATTTCAAAATGGCTGAACCAATCTTAATGAAATTTTACACGGTAATTTAGGTGGAACCTGGGAAAGTTTTAAGCAGTCATGGTGGAGATATCACGCTTCATGCATAGCACACTTTACATGTCGTTACCCGCCGCCCTAAAAAGAGCTTAAGGTTTACTTGCCATGTCCTTTTCTTGGAAGTTAGGCAGGTCATGATGGATATATTGCCCTTTTTTACCCTTTTTTATCGCTTTTATTGCTTAGTTTACTCCGTTTGTTATTTGTTTGTTTGTCCACTGACAGTTTTTGCCACCCGATGAGGATAGCATCACACGACAATACAGATTTGAACCGTTTCGCTTTCGTTCATTCGGTTGTTCTATACCGGAAAAATTATTCGATGACAGCAGCGCCATCTCTTGACTAAATATACTTCTTTGATTTTATTTTTTTATTATCTATATATAAGGATGAAAGTTGTTTCTGTGTTTCTTTCTTATATAAATCTATAATTTTATTCCAATCTTGATGAAATTTGCACACTTGATCTTCAAAGCAAGAAGAAAAAACCCAATTGCAAACTTGTTCAGCATAAAAAAACAAACAAAACAAAAAAAATTATCCAAATTGGACCAACCAATCGCCCACAATCAGAAGATCATTTTGACCATTTCCGGAACAGTGTAGCTTACCATCCTGGAATTGTTCTGTCTTCTGTGTGCTGAAACATGCCTTTTATTTGCTTTTCCGCATGAAAGTGAATGTGAATATGGTAATTTATGTTATTTTTTTGATTGCATGCTTTACATGGTGGAAATATCAACATTCAGTTTTCCTTGTGCAGTATCACTGTTGTGATTGTGGGTGATTGGTTGGTCCGATTTGGATGATTTTTTTTGTTTTGTTTGTTTTTTTATGCTGAACAAGTTTGCAATTGGGTTTTTTTCTCTATCCCTTACGGTTTTTGAGATAAATTTTGAATGTGTACTAATTTGCATATTTGGGATGATGAAAAGTGCACCATGGGATAGGCCACCCACAACTTCCTATTCATTGGATTCATCAAAATTGACATATCTGCTTCGGTTCAAAAAATAAAAGGGGGGGACAGACATATGGACCACCCTGTATACCTCATGACGAACTATGCTTTGTAAGGTTTATGCAACAATAGACTACTCTGTTTGTTTCAACAGTAGTGAGAGCAACACAGAAATCTAAAAATGATATGGCACTAAATACAAAAATTGGAGATAGTTATGTATGTAAGACATGTTCATTAAGACGTGTAAATGAATCTCAAGACTGATCAATTTGTAAATTTCATTAACAAAAATATTTTGAGGACACACGACTTACATGCTTAATTCGAGGACCACCCTCTTATAAAATGTAGTGTTCTTCGGGCTTTCTAATTTCCTGATCATAATTTAAAGTTTCGCGTAATGCTCGTCAGCATACAGCTGGAAGGGTCTTCCTTCTCTGAGAATCAGTGAGAAGGCATAGGAATTTTTAGCAATACATAGAATTCCTGTCCTTCGTGCTTTTCTTAGAATTGATGGTTATTAGAATTCTTGAAAATCTTTAAAAATGAACAGAGACTGGAAATAATGGAGAGTTAGCAAATTATTGAGAAACAGTGGAAAGGCGGCTGAGAAAGCAGCCCCTTCGTTCGGTGCTGTATCGGTTTTTCCAGCGCACTGCTGCAAATGAACAAGTAGTGAGTGACACAGTGGCCGTCGAATGATGCAAATGTGTCAACAGAAGAAACGGCGACTGCCAGACCACACCAAGTGACGAATGCATCAGTTTTGCTTCAAGACCTCCAGAGCAGAGTGTGAATTGCAACAATAGTTTACCAATTGTTGGAATTGCAGAGTGCACAAAATTGTTGGAATTGTAGAGTGTACAGGATCATGTACATCCATCGCCACCTAAGAAGAGAATTTGGGAATTGTTGAATTTTTAGATAAATTAATTTTTAAAGATCTGATCACACAAAATAGAAGAACTACAGCCACAGCCAGGGCTGAAAAAACGTCAGATCAAACTATTGTTTCACTTTCATTCTATTTCCTCCCACTTTCGAAGCCATACACATTATTCTATACACTTTCCTCTGGCACTACGTTAAACTCGCTGAGTTATACACAACATTCTAACACGAAACGGGTAGAAATATTAGAGGGCCATCCATTAGGAGCATTTTAGAAGATTTATTTTTCGGTTTTTCTGTATGATTGTTTACTGTTTTAATTTTAAGCTTTTTAATGTGTTTAAATTTTTACTGTATATTCCCATTCAGATATTGCAAACTTTCATCAAAAAAGAGCCTGACCAACGCCGGATATATCAGCTATAGTTGCCACCACGTAAGTTGAACGACAGGATGACGTCATTTCTAACGCTAGCCAATAGACGTTAACGGGAAGTATATCGCTTAGCTATTCCATGAAACATTCGCTTTCGTTTTCGAAACATTGTTTTCGTATTTATATTTAGTTTCTATTTTCGTTTTTTTTTAAAATAGATAAATGAAATTAATAAATTAAGAAATGACGAAGAATAGTCGACTCGAAGGCAATTTGTTTTATATTATGGCTTTTAATTGGCTTTCCACGTTTCAACGATATCTCCGCCTTTACTATAGTAAAACAAGTGCATCATGGGTAAAATCTAGACAAAGCATATTGATGAGAAGACTACTGGCCATGTCAAAAATTATCGTTCAACTTAACGTGGCGGCAACTATAGTAATCTATATTATTAAGTAGCGGAAGAATGGAGCTAGAAGGTAGAAGGTTGAAATTCGGAAAGTAGCTTATTATGGGCATGTCCACCTTCACTATTTAATTTGGTTTTGATTGGTGCATTGGAGTCGGAATTACAAGGGTGGGAGTCAGAGAGGACAAAAGATCAATGTGCTATTTAGGTACGTAACGGAGTGAAATTCAGAATCCAGGTTCCTCTAGGCAAGATGTATATTACTATGAAGTTCAGGCCAAATTGTTTCAGTGGGGTCGGAGTTGCGGGATTGGTAGTCACTTGGTGTTTAGAATGTGATATGTCATTCGTTCAAAAATATTGAGAAAGGAAAGAAGATAGAGCTCCTTACTATACTATGTTCGAGAAAATTAATTTTTTTATTAAAAAACTTGGGGTGGGGGAGGGGGTAAAACGTTCAGATAACGGGGTAAAATTAGATGACTTGCTTATCCCTACTCGGGAGATTAATTTCTTGTTAATAAATGTATAAATGTATTTCTACTTCGCAGCAAAAGCTCTTCCTTGGAATGTTTGCGAGATTTAATTTTAAATTCTTCAAATTTTATAGTCATATCGGCAGAAGCTACAGTTCTTTTTTGATTATTTAAGTAATTTAATTTATTAGGTATATGGATAGCTGCTAAATTGTTAAAAAGTAGGCTTACTTTTTTGAAGATGTCTTAATTACTCCAGAAAATGTTTAGATTAAGAGAACCTTTTATTTATATAAAAAATGTGTCCTCATGGTATTCATTCTTTTACAGATCAACATAAGACTTGAAGGTTCACCATGAGCCAGAAGGATGCCAAAAATCTGAAGTTTCTTTGAAGTTTACGCGGTAATTTAGGAAAGTGTTTGAGCTTTTATTTTATGTTTTTAAAGTTTCCTTTTTTATTTTGACCGTTGAGAACTGCAAGTATCTTTTAAATGATCTAAAATATATTTACCTCTCCCCGTAGTAAATATCTTTTTTTTAAATATTTTATTGTTGCGCGACAAAACAGTAAAAAACTCTTCGCAATTATCGTTTCATCATAGCCGCTGGTATTTCGAGAGAAGATAGTCGATAATGACACTTTGGTCGCCATACTCGTCAAAATTACTTGCACAATCTTTAATTTATATCTAAAGTTCGAAAATTAAAATGATAAAAACTTAAACTGCGTCTTTTAATGTTTAAGCAACTTTTACATGACGCCGTATATAATTAAGCAGAGAGGGAGAGAACACTACAGATAACTCATCGTTGACAGCGTCTTTGTCTCTTAGATAAAGTTTGCGGTGTCCCTGGGTAAAGCAAAAGAACCAAGAAAATCACTCAGCGCAATAAATAATGCGTCAGTCTAGCCACCCATCCATCAGTCTAGGCCAAAGTGGGAAGGCACATTAAGGGGAAAGAGAAAAATACTCCTGAAAGAACTTGCGGAGAAAATATGAGAATGGCTCAAAAACACAACCTTACAGCTCTCTTTTGCAAGGTTTCAAAATACCTCGTGAAATCTTTCTTTCGCAATGGAAAACTCACAAAGAGATTTCATAATAAATAGAAAACTTTAACAGAAAAATAAAGAATTTTTCTTTTGTTTCAAGGAGAGAAGAGCAACCAACTGGCTTTTCAATTTATAGTAGACTAAAAGTGGTCCACTGGGAATCGTTCATCATCAGATACTTTTTTTATTTTTTTGCAAATAATCAAAAATTGAGAACTGAGTTCATGTTGTATGGAAACGAACTTCTCTAAAAACAAAAGCAAACATCGATGATCTTAATTCGTCATTTGTAAATCGCTTTATTTCTTGAATATTTTTTTTAAATCTAATTGTATCTAATAACTCGTATTAATAGCCCATTTGTAGAAGTCTTGCTTTTGAATATTTCAACACTCATCAAAAGGTAATTTCAATTATTCATAGAATTTTTTTGTGATATTACTACATGTAGATTTTCATATCTTCAAATAAAGAATAATTATAGTTATACCCTGCAGAAGTTATAGTTAGATTAGTTTTGATTTAAGATTTGTATATTTCTGTGCGTTTTCATCAATCAGTAAGTGATCCATTTAGGCATAAGTCAAGCAAATGTCTTGATAATAAAAAGAAAGAAATCTCTTGTCCACAACAATTATTTATTGTCTCGTATGCGCATTTCGGTTACCTTGTAGCCATCAATCAGCGGAATAAGTGCACGTGGACAATCGAACAGTGAAGCGTACATTTAATCGAATGGAATGGAAGCCGTGCTTCCTCTGAACTTACCCTACCTCAACATACATCTCAGACAAGAAGCCTGACTACCACAATATGAAATTGACAATTGTCAGGGAAAAAAAAGAAAAGAAACTGAAAGAGATTAAATTTCTCGTAATCTGGCAAGGAGACGTTGCTAATGTCCTCAAACTTAACATCTAGTCACTGCCTCGATTTACGGTATTTCGTATGCCACTTCATTTCTTGTGAATGACAATGAATACCAGCCACCAAGTCGTGATACGAGTCTTTCTGCAGTATATTCTCCAGGAGTTCCTGAACAAATTCCCCTATGTGAGCTATATTGAAGTCTCTGTGGTTTTTAACAGTTTTCTATTAAGCTGAGCAATATCCTCAGATAGCATTTTGAAAAGATTGGAGTTCATTCCAGTACTAACTGCGGCACTAACGGTGCTATATCAACGCATCTGGAGAACAAGTCAGCGGCCAAAGGAGTGGAAGGAATCAGTGTACATCCCAATACCAAAAACAGGCCGCATGAAGGACTGCTCTAACTAACGCACTATCGCCATGAAACTACACGCTAGCAAAATCCTATTCAAAAGCATCCATCAAAGTTTGCGTACAACCATCGATAGAGAAATGCCAGGCTGGTTTTCGGAAGGGAAGAGGCACTAGGGACCATATCCCCAGCCTCAGATAGATCATGGAGAAGGCACGAGAATATCAAAAAGACCTATTTCATGTGCTTCATCGATTACATGAAGCCCTTCGACTGCATTGAACACGAAAAGCTGTGGACTTGTTTTCTAGACATGGATCAAGAAGCTACAGTGAGAACTGCGTGTGCTGATACGGAATGGTTCAAGATCGGGAAAGAAACAAGGCAAAGCTGCATACTATTGCCACCATTCTTCAACCTATCACGAGAAAAGCAATACCATAACACATCCAAAAACACCCAAATCGGACTGAAGATTGGCGGCAAGAACATCAACAGTCTCAGATATGTCGACGACACAACCCTACTAGCCGAAAAAGGAAAGATCTGGAGTGACTCATACTCATAGTGTAAGAAGAAAGCGAGAAAATGGGGCTGCGCCTAAACGTCAAGAAAACGAAGGCGGTGACGAAATCCGAGAATGGAAGATGCAGCATAAAGATCTACAATGAAGAAATAGAGACTGTCAGGGAATTTATATTCCTTGGCTCCAAGATTGGGCGAAATGGGCACATGATATCTGAAATTAGAAGCAATTGGTCCTTGGTTAGAACCCATTGGGAAGCATGAATGGCATCTGGAAAAGTAAGGATTTCAGCACTGCAAATAAAGCCAGACTAGTCAGTGAGTTCGTCTTCCCCATGTTAGGTAGTCTGTGAAACTTGGACGGTCAAGAAGTCAGAATAAAGATCGATTCCTTCGAGTTGTGATGTTGGAGACGTCTGTTGCGCATCCCGTGGACAGCGAGAATCACAAACAAACAAGTCCTAGGCTGCATCAAGCTAAAGACCTCGCTGAAAGCCAAGGAATCGATCGCAACAATTGGCCATGTCATGCTCAACAATTCACTTGAGAAGTTTCTCATGCTGGGAATAATCGGTGAAAGAGGAAAAAAAGGCCATCCACGAACTCGTTGGCTCGACACCATGAAATCCCATATCAACAAGATCAAAGAAGCAGTGATCAATAGAAATTCATGGAGGGAAATGATCCATAGAATGAACGAAAATCGACCTCGATTGAACGGATGATTGAATTGAATTGCTTCTGCAGATAGTCGCCCATGCAGGATAGTCCGAATAATGGTTTTATACAACAGCAGCTTGTTGTCGACGCTTAGGGCGCTGCTGCGACCCAAGAGAGCGATTAGAGAACTTCGCCTTTTTGGCTTTGTGTTGAGAGAGGGCACTCTGATGCAAAGCAAGCAACTATTCTTTTTTTATTTCTAGTTTCGCTTTTCTAGTTTTAGTTTCATGCCTTGTAGGGCGTTGTCTCTCTCGTTATTATTCAGTATATGCATTCCTTACTATTTGCTATATATATGTGTAACAGCCTTATCAATAAAAACTAACAGGTTATGGGCCCAGGCTACGAACATTGACTGGTAAAGCAGTTGCGAATACATTGTGCAGTGATTAGTGTTTCTGCTTGTGCTGCAAGTTGCTGAATTGAATCGAATTCTACACAAAGGTGAGAGACGTCAAATCTACACGAAGCGAAGCCATCATGGAGGATAAGGTTTTAATGCCGTTGCCTCAGCTAACCAAAGCAAATTATCAACGATGGAAATTCGAGATCGTATGTACTCTGGAATCAATGGAATTAATGGAAATCGTCAATGGATCTCTGCCAATGCCAGTACAAGAAGGTGAGCTAAAGAAATGGAAGAAAAATGATGCAAAAGCTAAGAGAGTGCTTTCAAGGGGATTAGATGAAGAAATGCATGCTAGTATAAGAAGTTGTTTAACATCTAAAGAGATATGGGACAAAATTAAGCAGTTAATGGAACAAAGTTCAGAAACGAACAAATATTTAATAAATCAAGAACTGCATGCTTATACTTTTAAAGATGATATGACTGTTGCTAATTATTGTGCTGGACTTATGATAATTAATCAGAAATTAGCGGTAATGGATGAGAAAGTGTCAGATGCAATGTTAATCGCCAAACTAATCAATGATCTGCCTAGAAAATATGATACCTTCAGACAATCTTATCGAATTCAAGCTGCCTCTGGTGTTAACCTGACGTTTAAGGAACTACAGACACAGTTGTTGTTAGTGGAAAGTGATTTGTGTCGTGATCAGGTACAGAATGTTAAAGAGGAAATTGGAGAAGCGCTGACTGTTCATCACAAGCAAAAGAAATTTGAAAAGAGAAAAGAAACTAGAGAGTGTTTTCACTGTCATAAGATTGGGCATTTGAAAAAGAATTGTTTCAAACTGAAGAAAAAAGAAAAATTCAAGAAAGAAGATAAAGGTGAATATGCTTTTGTTTTAAAAGAATTATTGCTACATAATAATCTGCCATGGATTGCTGACTCAGGTGCTTCAAGTCACATGGTGAAAGATAGAAATTTATTTACTGCATATGAAAAATTGAACACTCCAATAAATATCACAATTGGTGATGGAGGAGACATTCAAGCGATTGGTCAAGGTGAAGTGTCAGTAGAAGTGAACAATGGTACAGAATGGATCTCAGCTGTACTTAAAGGTGTACTTCATGTTCCTGAACTTGGTCATCAAAACCTGTTTTCACTTGGTGCTGCAGCAGACCGTGGTTATGATGTTGTGATCAAGAAAAACACTGTTACTATCAATAAACAAAAGACACCAATGATACTTGGATTTAGAGGTGAAAAAGATCTGTATTGCCTAATGATAAGAACCAAAGGTGCTGCGTTACACCTAGCAAGAGGAAATTTGCAATTATGGCATGAAAGACTTGCTCATGTATCTTTAGACACCATAAAGAAAATGGCCAAAAGTGAAAATATTCTAGGACTTCAAATGGATAAAGAGATTCAATCAGAAATGTTCTGCTCTGGATGTGCACTTGGAAAAATGTGTAGAAAACCATTTAAGAGTCATGAAAATTTGCATACGAAAGTAGGAGAAAGAATTCATTCTGATGTTGTTGGGCCAATGGAAGTTGAAACAATTGGTCATTCAAAATATGCAGTTGTTTTTAAAGACGAATCAAGTGGATACAGAAAGATATACTTCATGAGATCCAAGTCCGAAGTGCTAAACAAATTAAAAGAATTTGTTGCAGAACAAAGAGCTGACAGAGGAGATATTATGATGATATTAAGAACAGATTGCGGTACAGAATACATAAATAAAGAAGTTAAGAAGTTTCTACAAGAAAATTGTATTGCTCATGAAACAAGTTCTCCTCATAATCCAGAACAAAATGGTTTAGCAGAAAGAGAAAATAGAACTCTCGTTGAATTGGCAAGAACAATGATTCATTCAAAAAATCTACCAAAGAAACTGTGGGCTGAAGCTATGAACACTGCATCGTATATTATGAACAGAGTGTTCAATCGAGGACAAGATCAAACACCCTATGAAATGTGGCATGGGTCAAAGCCCAACGTAAGTCATTTACGAGTATTTGGTACTAAAGCATTTGCTCTTGTGCCTAAAGAACTCAGAAAGAAGTGGGAGCCAAAGTCAAAACCTATGATTTTGGTTGGCTATTCAAACACAGAAATGAATTATAGACTTTATGATCCAGAAAAGAATTCCATTGGTGTGTAACGAGATGTGTGGTTTGATTTGTCAACTGAATTATCAAAAGGAATTGTTCACAGTGAGATATCTGAAAATTGCCAAAATGACTCAAGTACAGAAAAAGAAGAAGAGTGTGAAGTAGGCTCTAAAGACAAGAAAGACATAGGAAGACCAAAGGGTTCAAAGAACAAAGTCTATGAAAAAGTACCTAGAACTTTAAGGTCAAATTCAACGTTGCTATATGCAAAGAGCGAACCTCAAACATACAATGATGCTATTGAATGTGAAGACAAAAAGTTTTGGATTGATGCTATGAATGAAGAAATAGAATCTCTGAACATGAATGAAACATGGGAATTAGCTGATCTTCCTCCAGACATGACAGAAATTCAAAACAAATGGGTATACAAGATAAAAGAAAACCCAGATGGGACAGTTAACAAGTTTAAGGCTAGGCTTGTAGCCAAAGGATATAGTCAAAGAAAGGATATTGACTATCTAGAAACTTTCTCGCCTGTAATTAAGATGGATTCTATTAGAACAATACTTGCTATCGCTAATAATGAAGATATGGAAATAGTGCAATTTGATGTCAAAACAGCCTTTTTACATGGAGACATAGAAGAAGAACTATACATGATTCAACCAGAAGGATATGATGATAAAAGTGGACGTTTCTGTAAATTAAAGAAAAGTTTATATGGACTGAAGCAAGCTCCTCGAGCATGGAACTCAAAATTCAACCTGTTTCTTGAACAATTTGGACTAAAAAGACTGTTGTCAGAACCATGTGTGTATGTAAATGATAAACAAGAATCAAAAATAATCCTTGGACTATATGTTGATGATGGATTGCTCTGTGCCAAGGATCCCAAGATGATTGAACAAATGATCCATTATCTTCAACTAACCTTTGAGATGGAGATTCATGAACTCAACTATTTTGTTGGTCTACAAATTGAAAGAAATCGAGAAGACAAGTCTATGCGTATTCATCAGAGCTGCTACATTGAAAAATTATTGAATAAGTTCAACATGAGCAATTGCAAACCTGCTGCCACTCCTGCTGATGTTTCTACAAAACTGAGGAAAGCAGCTGATGATGCAGAGACTGTCAAAGTGCCATACAAAGAAGCTATTGGGAGCATTATGTATGCTATGTGTGGAACAAGACCAGATATTGCTTATGCAACTGGAAAGGTTGCACAATATATGTCCCATCCAGATGAAAATCATTGGACTGCAGTGAAACATATTATGAGATACCTAAAAGGAAGTACTAACATTGGAATTACATTTAGAGCTGGTAGTACTGATTTGGTTGGTTTTGCAGATGCCGACTATGCTGGTGATTTGGACAGAAGAAGAAGCACGAGTGGATACGTCTTCCTGCTCAATGGAGGGACAGTATCATGGGCATCGAAAATACAACAAGTGCAAGCCATGTCGACTACAGAGGCTGAATACATCGCAGCTGGAGAAGCAGTGAAAGAAGCTCTGTGGTTAAGACAAGTACTTTGTGAACTAGGATATGAACAGAAATCAGCTACCATCATTAACTGTGATAATCAGGGTGCTATCAAGCTTAGTATTAACCAAATTATTAACAACAGATCTAAGCATATTGATGTATGCCATCATTTTATTCGTGATTGTCAAAATGCTAAAAAGATTAAGTTAGAGTATGTTTCTACTAATGATCAGGCAGCTGATATAATGACTAAACCTTTGCTTAAGTGTATTTTTAAAAGATGCAAGGACTTGCTAGGACTTAACTAGCATCAGAGTGAGTGGGAGTGTTGAGAGAGGGCACTCTGATGCAGAGCAAGCAACTATTCTTTTTTATTTTTAGTTTCGCTTTTCTAGTTTTAGTTTCATGTCTTGTAGAGCGTTGTCTCTCTCGTTATTATTCAGTATATGCATTCCTTACTATTTGCCATATATGTGTAACAGCCTTATCAATAAAAACTAACAAGGCTGCTGCGAAACTGCCGCAGCATGTTAATCAATCTGGTGGCTTCTCCTTCCGAAGCAGATCAGGCAGGCTCATCACATGGATGTAAATATATGGACAGTCTGTGTGGCTGATGCATAATATCGGGATAAGAAGACAACTTCATACTTGTGGAATTTTCCGTCGATCTTGGTGGGGACCGTCTGAGCCGTCCAGTGGACTCACTCATTGATTGATCCGGATCCTTCCAACGTATGTTTTTTGTGCTTCAAAGTGATAAATAATAAGTGATCAGTGAAATTTAATGGCCTGTTACTATTAAATGTGTTAAGTGCCCAAAAAATGGAATACAAGTGATAACGAGTCTATGGTTAATCTGATACTACGCAGCTGTGAGTAAAGTGAAGCATTTGATTATTAAGAATCACAAATGGTAATGACTCTTATGGTGATTGATAAGTAATTTAAGTGAGCTATTTTAAAAGTGAGCCTTTAAAGATTTAGTCATTCTCAGGTTGCTTGAAGGAGCTAGAATTATTATTGATATATATGCATTTTCCATTTATTGAATTTTTGCATTTTATCGTAGATTTAAGTAACTGGGGAATTTTAGAATTAATTTTTTTCTTTTGCATTAAGACCTGTCCTTTCTTTCATATATATAGAATTAAGATTTCTTTTTGTATCTCATTGGTATTTATATGACTTTGAATAAAAACTATATTTATTGATTCTCTAATTTGCTTAACTTACACTGTATGATCAAAGGAGTTGGGACACCTCTGTGAACACCTGGGGGGGGGGGG
>JAHWFO010101773.1:0-44279 GCA_023313115.1 Rhysida immarginata | reverse complement strand
TTTTTTTTTTTTTTTGCTTTATTTCCATCTGAATAATACGACGCAAGATGGTGCCGTTCATCTAAAATTGAAAATGCTCTTTCCTTTCTGCTTTGTTTGTTTTATTACGTGTTCGGTTTTCCTCTCTGACAATGCAAACAAAGAAGCTGCTTTCCTCCCTACTGATTACATGAATGCAGCGTTTGATGAGCATCACTCTTTAAAAAAATAAGAGAATAGAAAAAATAAGAGATAAATAAACACAATGAGACAACTGATTGCCATTCATAGATAGAAAATCTTCTAGAAATTCATATTTCAAAAAATGAAAACTTATTTCCAGAAGAAAAAAAAATTATTTGCCTTATTTTTCATTTTTTCCGAAATGCCCTTATTTCGATGACAGGGCATTTTGATAATAAGAGGCAAGAGTAAAAAAAAATATAAAAAGCAAAAATAAAAATTATTTGTTCGGTATTATAATTACCAAAGAAATATTTCTTAAGCTTTTCAAGCAAAAAGTCCTTTTTTAATATTTCACTTTTGTTTTCTTTCATTTTAGCAACTCCAAATGAAGAAAAATGAAGCTAATGATTTTATTACTTTCTATTATATCAAAAAATAAAAAGCATATTTCGTGTGATTTATTTTGTCATCCTGGTGTAAATACAGTCTTTTTTTAAAATTAAAATTTTTTATTAGAAAATTAGAATTTGGATTCGGGTTTAATCCTGAAATTGTCATTTGCACTTACGGCAAAGGCATTTTATATTTAAAAGTTACCAGCAGCCGTACATCCGAAATAAATTAATCGAAACTCCAAAGATTCGGTAGCGTTTGAGATTTACAATTTTCTGAGAAATTGAAATACCAGATATAGTAAATCAGTTATTAATTTTTAAAACTTTGAATTACCAAATGTCGTTACAATTCCAGTGCTATATCTACCCATCATTTGCCAAATGTTTTTTTTCTTTCAAATTCTTCATATTATATAAATCACTATTAATAAAATTGTTTTAAATAAGCATACCTCATTAAAATACAGAACCATAAAGTTGTTTTAAATTAGCATATTTAATTTACATATTTAGTTATTTCTTCTCTTTTTTATTTTATTTATTTATTTATTTTAATAATAATTAATGTTACAAACAGAACAGTGCATATCCGGGGCCGGTATGGTCATAGACCGACGAGTTAGGTCCCCGGCAGCACTTAATGTGTCAAGATACAGAAAAACAACAAAAAATAAACAGCAAGGTTAGTCATTAATTAACAAATAATTAGAAAATTACTACAGTAAAATTAGCAAATAATTACCGATTCGGAATAACTAAGTTAAAAAAAAACAAACTAATAACAATTAACGATAAGCAGAACTGGTTGGAGCAAACAAAGTCCTCTAAAAAATACGAAGAAACGTTACAACCATTACAGACAAGTAGTAATAAGGGTCATATTGACCTCTATGTACATATTATACATATAACAATAAAGTTTGTATAAACTATCATTCAAAATCACTCATGAAAAAATTAAATAAATGGTAGTTAAATTATAAACTAAAGCAAAAATACAAAAAAAGTAGAACAAAAAGAAAGGGGAAAAA
The DNA here is from genome assembly GCA_023313115.1 of Rhysida immarginata. Taxonomy (NCBI): domain Eukaryota; kingdom Metazoa; phylum Arthropoda; class Chilopoda; order Scolopendromorpha; family Scolopendridae; genus Rhysida; species Rhysida immarginata. The sequence goes on along the minus strand of JAHWFO010101773.1, from coordinate 42,688 downwards.
AGGACAGAGAAAAAAGGAGAAAGAAAAGAAGAAATGAAAAACCGCTTAAAGTAAACTCGAGATAGGCAATACGCTGATCCATAAAAGAAATGGCTTTAAGTTTTTCTAAAAAGCGGATACGTTGGAATATCCCGAACATTCTCGGGTAAATAAGACCAAAACATAAAACCGGCATATGAAATGCAACGACGAGCGTATTTCGTTGACCAAATCACAGCAGCAGTTCTCTTTAGCATTGACTCAAATATTTGCTTGTCTAGGGGGCTATCTAGGCTTTACTCTTTGTCCACATTTCAATACAAATAAAGCAATGTTTATCTGTGTATGTTTGTCCGGCATTTAATAAATGCAACTTGGAAGTACGTTATAAAGTTGAAATTTAACACACAGATGTATAATACTACCAAAATGACGGAAAAATTCCAAAACTGGAGATTAGTGTCTCAAAAATAGAAATTAACAATATATATATTACATACAGAATTGCTTTATGTTGATTGCTTGCATGTGCGAACAATCACCTGGTCGTGTTTGCGTCAACAATCGGTTGGTCATGTTTGTATGTTGCCTCAAAAATGGTTGATGAAATTAACAAATAGTGTGGCAAAATAAATGTTTATGTTTACCATATTTCTAATACTTATGATAGATATGTATATAATATATAGATTAAACCAATAATGAAGAATATATTTTCAGCTTACGCAACAAATATCAGGCCCAGGGGAAAGTTATTTCGTTTCTTCACCCTTACTTATTGAATGGTTGCAATCTTTTCGTAGGATGATTTGAATAATGCAAATTTTTATACATTAAAGAGAAATGATTGATCATTCTTCTGCACTTTCTTGTCTAAGTGAAAACATTCAATTTTATTATGAAAAAACGTCTGAAATGGCACCTATATCACCAATAATTCGAGCCTGCCTGTTGTATGAATTAAAACTTGGCCATAAACTTGGCTCGTAACATTTGTACAGCATTCAGTGATGATTCTGTCACCGACCGGATGGCACAGAATTGGTTAAGAAAAATTTAGAACTGGTGATGAGCGTCTTGAAGATTCTCTTGAGTATTTGATGAACAACAGCTGGTGTAGTCCATTATGGGCTCCAAAATCCAGGACAAACTATCACAGCAGACGTGTATGTTGGTCAGTTTCAAAGTACACATGAAAAAATCAAGCAAAAACAACCAGCTCTTGCGAACCGTAAGGGTGTTGTTTTTCTTCGTTTGTTAGGGAAGTGCATGTTAAGCCATTCAGTAGCAACTCTACCAAAATGAGGAGGGGCCCCATTGTGTTGGAACCACATCTATTGACGGATTAGAAGAGGTGTATCTTCTAAGAGTTTATGCAGTCTGTTTTCCAGGAAAGCGGGATATCTCTGGGCATTCAGACATTCCTGCAGAAACTCCAGCTCCAGTAGTTGGCCACTGAAAATGCCCGCCCACACATTTACATTAAAACTTTGCTGGAAATGTCGATGTCGGACTCCGTGTGGATTTTGACTTCATGAAATGAATCAACCCAAGGTGAACTCCACTTACTGAAGGGAAGTAATGTGCAAGTAATTTATGTACATTCGTAGACAATAGATGTTTTCCGCGATGCTTGAGCGCGAACTGGTGGCAGATATGAGAAATACACCATGAGGAAAATAAAGCAGGGCTGCAGTGAGGTTTTTATGAAAAAGGATACAATATGCCAAATAATTGTTCGGTTTCGTTATGTTTGAATTGGAAAGGGAAAAATCCAGACGTCTCATTTCATCATTTTTCAAAAATATTAAAAATTAGAAGAGAAAATTTCATTCTAGTAGAAATGACAGATGTAGAAGAAAAGGACGAAGCACAAGAACTCTGGAATATAATAAAAAATCAAAATGAACACAGGGTCGCAAGACATTATAGGAGCGCTGTAAAAAACATTATAGGAGCGCTCCGCTGATAATAGCCATTTTTTATTTCTCCGAGTAACTGTCTTGTGTATTGTAAACTCCGTCTATAAGAGTAAATTTTCGATTTCCCGACGGTCCTCTTACAGCGATTTCGACTATATTTCTATATTTCTAATTATCATTCTTCTCGTTTACAATTTCTGTTAGTTTTATTCCTATGTGTTTCCTATTACACTTTTTTCACTTTTATCATCTTCCATTCGTCCTCGTTCTTTTCCTATCCGAGCACATTTTCCCCTTGCATTATATTCTCACTACTGCACCTTTTTCACATCTCCTTCTATTGGCCACGGTCTTGTCCTATCCCAGCACGTAGTCTATTTTATTTTCAGTCTTCGCAGTGGTTTCCTTCTGCTCTCCCTAACTAAAACTTTCTCCCCCCACTACTTGATCTGTATATACGAGGGGAGTTCAATAAGTAATGCAACACATTTTTTTCTCGGCCAGTTTTGGTTGAAAAAAACTGGACATTTCTTGTGGAACATTTTCATATATTTCCCCTTCGTCTCGTAAAGTTTCATTGATGTCCGATATGTGACAGCGCTATAGTGAGCTGTTAAAGTGGCGTCTACAATGGAGGTGCGTTCTAAACAACGGGCAGTGATTGAGTTTCTTTTGGCGGAAAACCAGGGCATCTCAGATATTCATAGGCGCTTGCAGAATATATACGGTGATCTGGCAGTGGACAAAAGCACGGTGAGTCGTTGGGCAAAGCGTGTGTCATCATCTCCGCAAGGTCAAGCAAAACTGTCTGATCTCCCGCGAGCTGGCCGGCCGTGTACAGCTCTGACTCCTGCAATGTCGGAACATGCGAACACTCTCATTCGAGCAGATCAACGGATTTTCATCTGTTTGGCCCAATGAAGAACGCAATCCGTGGGACGTACTACGCGGATGATGAAGCAGTTATTGATGCAGCACGACGTTGGCTCCGATATCAACCAGTGGAATGGTACCGTGCAGGTGTACAGGCCCTCACTTCAAGGTGGCGTAAAGCCGTAGCATTGAATGGAGATTACGTTGAAAAATAGTGTTGTGTAGCTAAAAGATTGGGGAATAACATGGTGTATTTGAATGCTGAATAAAACAACCCCCTTTTTCAGAAAAAAATGTGTTACATTACTTATTGAACTCCCCTCGTATAAGACATAATCTAATGCCCCTTATATCATTTTCACTCTTTCATTTGAAAAACTATAGCCTTTATTCGAAACGTCAGCTTTTTTTCAGAGTCCTGCCACCCTGTGTTAAATTTTCATTTTTTATTCCAGTAGAAAGTAATTTCGTTTGGTCTACCCATTTTAAGCCTTCAGACGTCCTACTACATCTACATACAAAACAGAAATTAACTGAAATAAGAAAAGTTACAGAAATGTACTAGGTATGGTTCTATAAGCACACCCTTCATAGAGTTGTTTTCCTCCTGGCGTAACACTGCTAATCGCCAACAGACGGCGAATCGTCGCACGCATGCTCAGTTTGTTATCCCGAATAAGGTCTATTGTAGCAAACTATCATAACATCATGAATCATTCAGGCTCAAGGAGGCCACTTTGAACATTTCTTGTAACTTGAAAAGAAATAAAAATTGGATCCATGTTAATAGGACTTTTTGTGTTTACCTTAACGTCTATAATTCCCCCTTAAATTGTTTTACACACGATTTGAATCAGCCTGTATAAAGTGCTTTATCAGTCTGTCATATCAGGAAAATCCGGACTTTTCATTGGCAAGTGAAACAGTTGACGCAACAAAAGTGCATGTTACGACAAAAGTAAACAATTAAAAATCTTCTTTCTTTTTAACAAATATAACTCAGTGTTAATTAAAATTAATTAAAGTGCTTTATCATGTAAATTCACTAAAATGTTCAAATTTTCAAATTCCGAGTTTTCATTGGCTGTTAAGATCAGTGACCAATAGTAAGTCGTTATCTACTTCAATTCTACGTGTGGGAGATTCAAAAATTAGCTCATTAATTATTTGATTCATGTAATAAGTATTAGTAAGCAGTGTGTAAATAGTGTGATTAACGATTCCTAATGAATAGGGTAATAGCGCCGACAAAGCGAAAATTTCAGACTATCGCGGAGGTCGAAGAAGCCTATGCGAATCCAACGGAATATAAAAGTCGACAGGATCGATTGCTATGCTATGTTTGTGGTACAAAGTCATTTGAAGATCTTCGAAGAGTTGTTAGTGTATTGCAAGATATTTTCCATGAGTCTGCAAAAGTTCTAGAGCTGCTAGAGGACGATGAAGAATGGCATCGTTCCACCGCAATCTAAGCGAATGTGGAATAGTTGTGCAGACGCATTGTCAGAAGACTATCAGCATCAATTCAACTCAGATGCAACCAATTTTCGAGTGCTGTATCTCACATTAAGAGATTTAGACCAATATCTGACGAACATTGAACGCCGACTCAATGATTATCCAGAGATACCTCAATTGCATCAGTTCGCTGATCAAGACGTTGAAGCGTTCCAGGATTCAAATCCACTGCTGGAGGCTGCATACCTTCGGACAAGATTGCAAGAGTTGGCGGATCAGATATCGCTTTTAAATGAATAACAGCTGATATTGTTCAATCACATCTTAAATGCGGTATGCAATGATACACCAGAAAGGAGACTACTTTTCTTGGACGATCCTGGCGAAACCGGTAAATCATTTTTGCTGGAAAAAAGTGCTGGCGACTGTTCGACTGGGAGGCAAGATTGCCCTGGCAACGGAAACGAGTGGAATTGCAGCACATCAATTAATGGTCGGGCGAACGGCACCTTTAATGTTCAAGCTGGACCTGGAACTAAATGTTACTCCAATCTGGATCAGTTGCAACGTGCAGAGTTGCTGTGCAAAGGCAGCATTCTGGACATGAGTTACTACAATCCCTTTGCGAAAGTTTAGCAAGTTATTAAATTTGTTTCACTTTGATGGTATTAAGAACATTTTTAATTTTATAATTTCGTTCTAAATTTAACAGAAATGGTAAATCACAGTTAATATATTATTTGCAACATTAATTAAAAAGATGGTAAATAAAAAGTATTTTATAAAAATAATTGAAAATCAAAAAATTCAAAAGTTAGCAACATACAAAATCCGTTGCAAAAGTTTAGCAGGCTTAACATCATTTGCATGTCAGGATCGATCCATCTTATCAAACAAGGATAGAAGGTTTGTAAAGTGATAACTTTACTCATTTTTCATAAAATTAGATAAAGGCAAACAACTTTCAGAAGAAGAAAAAGTTCAGAGTTTTTAACAAAGACAGTGCGGTAAATCATTAGGAGAAATTGCCCAGTGTCTAAATAAATCTGAATCAACTGTCTCAAGATGCTTAACGAGGATTGGTGAAATCAACGGAAAAATTACCACTGCCCAAAAACGTTCCGGAAGACCCAGAAGTACGTCAAAACGGGTCTGTGCAGAACCGTGCATCAATCCAGATTTTCTTCTGCAAGCATTATCGCAAAGAAATGGTCAAAAGAAAGAGGGAAAACGTGTCAAAAGCAACAATATTAAGAAGATTACTCGAACTGGGCTATGCAGCAAGGGTCCCAAAAGTGAAACCATATTTAAGAAAGAAACTACGCAGGATACGCGTAGACTACACGCACAAAACTGGGAAAAAATAATATGGCGATGAATATGGGACTGAGTTATGAATCTTCTTTTTCCCTAACCTTTGAAGATGGAGGAGTGCGAGTTTATAGAAAACGGCTGAAGCATTCAAACCGTAATGTACAAAACATTCAGTTGAATTCGTTACAAAAGAGATGATATGGGAATGCATATCTTCAAAAGTAATGGGCAACCTATGCATTTTGAAATCTAATGTTATTGTTGATGTCTACGTTGATATGATGGATACATTTTTAGTGCCAGCGTAGACATTTTTTTTGGTTTCAGCAAAATAACGCTTCATCATACAAGGCAAAGCAATCAAAGATATGGTGTGCGGAGAATCCATGCAACTTCTTGATTGGCCACCCAATTGAGAATCTTTGATGTAAGATGAAATCGGCAATGCAAAAAAGAAAAGCCTAACAGAATAAAATATGTTGACTTGCCAAACTTTTGCAACGGATTTTGTATCTTGCAAAGCTTTTGAATTTTTTTTATTTTCAATTATTTATAAAAAATACTTTTTATTTACCATATCTTTAAATAATGTTGTAAACAACAATATATAAATTGTGATTTTTCCATTTGTATAAAATCTAGAACGGATATTTATATGAGAAAAGGACGAGACACAAAATAACCCTGGATTCAATAAATAATAGTTATTAAATCTAGAACACATCTGCAAAAATAAAAGTTTTTAGTACCATCAAAATGAAGCAAATTTGACAACTTGCTAAACTTTTGCAACGGGGTTGCAAATATACAGGCTGTTCCAAAATGATCTTTACAATTTTGACCACGTACGTATATTTCAGAAATGGGGATACGTAGAATGGTGCGGTTTGGGGCATAATGTTCAGATATACCTATAGTCTTAGTAGCCGTTAACAGAGTTCAATCTGCGCGCCATCTGTAGCACGTAGGATATCTATGCGATATTCCAGTTCCTCCCATGTCCGACCTAGCATGTCCTTATTAACGTTTGCAATTGCTGCCGTGATGGGGGCTATGGTAGACAGTATCTTTACAAAGTCCCAAAGAAAAAATCTAATGAGGTTATTTCCGGAGACCTAGAAGGCTAGGAAATGGGTCCCCTTCTGCCAAACCAACGACCTGGAAATGTGTCGTCCATAGCCTTTCTAACGATCAGGGTCCAGTGAGGAGGGATCATGATGTCAGATCGGAGTTCTTCGACCTGTGGAAATGCAAACTGTTCCAACATGTCCAGATAAACAGTGGAGGTTATGACGCCTCTGCAAAGAAAAACCGTCTCACCACACGGTCATAAAGCACACCGTACGTTTTTCTTTGGACTGTCGCGCACAATTTAAAAAACAAAACTTTTGGTGTGTGTGAAAATTATGCCGCAAATCGCACCTTTCTACCTTTCCCTATTTCTGAAATATACGTGATCAAAGTTGTAAAGATATTTCTCTGTATTTCCTTTTTTACAATCTATGGGTGTTTAATGTTTCTTATTGCCTCTGCTCGGTTGCTCCGGGCGCAACACCCTTGTTATGAAATATATTAAAAGTATGGTAACAGACAGCATCACTATACGTCGCATTATCCGAATAACCACAATTGATAAAAATAATAAAATTTAAATAAAAATTGTAATGCTTATGTTAAAAGGTTTCGAAATAATTATTTACAACATTTCAAACAAGTGCCCCATAAAACTTAATAGAAATCATCTCGTTGTAGGTAATCACCAGAAGTTTGTGACACGGATTTAGTCGTGCAGTATCCCCCAAAAACAGTCTGCCGTTGAAATTGAGCAATCAGGGAGGTAAAAAAGAGACCGACGAGCTATTTTCACTGAAGAGCAAAGCTTACAACTGTCTTATCTAGCAAACTGTGTAATGCCCTAACGTTTTGGTTTCAGTGTTTTCAATGAAGACTAATGAATCCTAGTGCATTGGAATAACTCTTTTCCATTACAATATATATATTTATTACTCACAATTAAATTCCTAATTTTTTTATTTTGAAACACTGAAGAAACGATTAAATGTTCATTTAGATCTTTTTTGAATCTTTATCTTATTTATAATTTATGCTCTTGTTGAATTTCTATATGCTTTGAAGTGCTTAATTTATTAATTTCTACAGAATCCTTTCTCTCTATACTTAAGAATAATGTTCCGACCTAAAAAGCGTTACGGGTGATGCAATAATTTTAATTTTTCGTCATATAAAATATACTCATTTTGTGATTTTAGATACTGCGCAAAACTCGCACGACCGTGTGTAGTCCCACATTCGATTGTGAGCACAGACGCAAGTGAGGAGACGCACCTTAAGCATAGACCTCTGTATACCCGACATATCGAGAAACACGATACCCGCGCTTATATCTCATACTTCACTTATTATAAGCCCTTATTCAGTATTACCGATGTACATGATACTGTAGATTCGTCCATTGATAAATAAATAAAATGATTACCTACTGTATAAAATATTTATTTATTTATTTGTTTTAATCTAAAAACTTTATCATGATTCAATATTTCGGACTGCAGAAACCAAGTCACCTTTTATTCGTCGGCTACGATGCTTCCTTAATGATTCACGTTTTAAAGGGGATAATTATACAAAGTATTAAATAAATAAATAAATAAATAAATAAATAAATAAATTTATATACCGGGTGTTTCAAAAATGACCGGTATATTTGAAAAATCAATAAAAACTAAACGGGCAGCGATAGAAATACACCGTGTGTTGCAATATGCTTGGGACAACAGTAAATTTTCAGGTACACAAACTTTCGAAATTAGTTACAATATTCCACGACAGATGGCGCTGCAGTCTGGAAAAATCTAAACTACGATATTTTCCACATATCCACCATACGTTCATCCTTCACGTTCCCAGTACGTTGAAATTTTTCAAACAGATCCTTTATTGTATCGCTTTTCGGTCCTTTGGTTACATTAAACTTCTGTTGAAAACTTCGTCTTGTTGCAACAACACTGTGTTCTAGGCAGTGGAATTCCAACACCAGAAAAATCCTCTGTTCTAAGGAATAAACCATTTTTTCACAGCAAACTTGCAATCTGTGAACAGCACACGCTTACAGCAGAAAGACGACTTACAGAATGGCGAACTCACAGACTGCGTTTTCTTCTATATCTTTCAAATCGCCTGCGGCGCTAGCTGTTGTTGAAAATTGTAACTACTAAATTCGAAAATTTGTCTGCCTGAAAATTTACTGTTGTCCCAAGCATATTGCAATAAACGGTGTATTTCTATCGCTGCCCGTTTAGGTTTTATTGATTTTTCAAATATACCGGTCATTTTTGAAACACCCGGTATATAAAGATGGATTTTTTTTTGTGGGTTTGTTTGTGGGTTTCTGGGTTTGTTTTTTATACAAATCTGCGGTTTTATTCCGATCTTGATGAAATTTTGGATACTTGACCTTCAAAGCATGAGGAAGGTCACTGTCTACGTCAGATTTCGAAATAATAATAACTAATGATAAAAAATCGATATTCATGAATATGGCAAAGCATATTAATGAGAAATATCTCATGATCAACAATGCAAGGCAAAGTTTGTGCAACAATGCTTATCAACAATGGTATCAACACGCAATTCAAAAACACTCTGCACGGACCAACAATATATATCTCATGACCAACAATGCAAGGGGGCAAAGTTTGTGCAATATACATAAGTTTCAATTTGTAACAATGCATAGAATTCCTGTTAATCAGGCTTTTCTTAGAAAAGAGAGTTCTTAGTACTTAACAATTTCTTGAAAATCTTTAAAAATGATCAGTAACTGGAGATAATGGAGAGTTAGCAGACTGTTGAGAAAGAGTGGAAAGACGACAGAGGAAGCACTCCTTTAGCTCCGTGCTGTAATGAGCAAATGGTAAGCAAGTACCTAGAAGAATCGGCGACCGCTAGACTACACAAAGTGATGAATGGCCAAGTTTTGCTTCAAGACATCGAGAATTGCAACAACATCAAGTGTACATCTAAAGTAAGATTACGTGACTAAGAAATTATTTAGGCTAGCGGTGGCATACTTGGAGAAGTCCATCCATTGTGAGCAGTTAAAAAATTTTTTTTTCGAATTTTCATTATGATTTTTTACTGTATTAATTCTAAGCGTTTTCATGTATTTCCAAGCAAGGAAAAGTATTCTCCAATGATCCTAATAGTTATATTTATAACTCTGTATTCTGTGAAATTTTGTAAGATAATTAGCATGTACCTATTTGTAAATTAACACTGATGTACATTTCTAAGGTAAATGGAATGGCGCTCAAATGTAAAAGTACACTACACAACATTTTTGCTCTGAGTAAGAATAAAGTAAGCCTAATCTAATGGTCATATCATCAATGCCTTTGTAGTTATATCAATTCCTTTTTGTTATCACTCGACAGAAGTAGATATACCGGTGCATGAATTTGTGTTGCCTTCGCATTTCAACTTATACGGTTCTGTTCCTCAAAACAGAAATTTCACAAGAACATCAGAAATATCAACCCTTTGCACCTGCGTACAAGATGATGAAGGATGTCAGGAAACGTCTAAATGTCGATCGATAATACAGCGCGAATCACAGAAGATATAATTTGCCAACTGTCAATGCGGTAGCAGCAGTGTTTGAAGCCGACGAAGTAGAACCAAGCACCATTTAAGCGAGATCTATGCACGGGGAACAACTTACTACACATGTCGATTTGGAGTTCGAACTGTGATCCAATGACCTACTCGTTGCTGTGTCTTCTGGAGAAGAAGGCTGGAAGAGAAAATTCAGGAGCATTGAAGGGACGAAACTCAGCATGTTAGCCTTCTATTCATACAATCTGTACGAAAGGCCAGGACTGTTTAATCCGGTGTTGCAGGTGGGAAAACTCACTCAGCAGTATACAGTATAGTGGACGCGTTTTAAAATTTGAAGGAGGCCGGCTAAATAAGACTTACCATTTGGCTTAATGGATTATGCAAAATCAGGCTGTTCAAAACTTTAATTTGAAAGCAGGAAAGGCCTGTGTTCTACTTACGTCATTTACCGGGAGCAAATATGCATTGCAGCAAAACTACCAGGATCTCTTCATCACATTTACATGCAATCCAAATTGGACTGAAATAACAAAACAGCTGGCTCCGTACGAAACTTCGGTGCATAGACCCGACATCGTCGCGACAGTCTTTGGTTAAGATCGAGGGCATTTATCGATGACCTGACTAAAAACTCGGTGAAAATAAGTAAATAATGATCTAAAGAGGATTTTTTCCCACGCCAAACCTCAGATGTTTAAATAATTGATGAAAATAGGAAAGAAAATTCCACATCCATTGGCGCAATCGGTTGGCGCTTCTGCACGGTGAGTAGAAGGTTCCTGGTTCGAACCCAGGCTATGGAATTTTCTTTCATATTTTCATCAATTATAAAAACTCGATGCTGGCTAAGGTGGTGACATGGATGAACCTCAGTGAGGTAATGAATTAGTTAAGACAAACCGCCAATATAAAATAGAATGATTCTCAAAGGCAATTATTTGAATGCATCCATTTCTTCCAAGAATACCTATAATCCTCAAAACATAAATTTCTCAGGCTGTAAGCCTGCTTGGCTTGCCTCTAGTCACAATACTAATTTAGTAAGTATAAAAGGTACTGCAATTAAAACCAATTCTTATTTTTATTATAAACGAAGAAGTTATATTACAGGTTTTTACTCATTCTATACTTTTATCTTATTAATTTTAAGGTGTCTTCTTTTCTTTTTCGTAATGATCAGTTTTTCATTAATTTGTGGATTATATTTTCATTCTTCGTTTCAGCGTTTGATTCAATCTTTTAATGTTTTCCTTAAGTTAAATAGCGATTTTGATTTTTTCATTATTCTTATAATGATTGTAAATGTCTTGTATTGGCAATGTTTTGTATGATTTAGTTTGAAGTAGCCGTGCTCATATTGATTTTGTATTTATGCTGTATTAGGGCACTAAAAGTAAATAAATAAATAATAAAAAAATAGAGAAAAATAGTAAAGAAAATTCTCCCCGTCTGGACTGAAACCAAGGACCTTCGGGTTACCGTCCCGATGCTATAACATTAAGCCACCCTGGTTATAACATTCTTTACTCCTTTTCTCTATTTAAGGCCTTATTTATTTATATCCGGAGTTAGGGCATGGAAAAAAATCCACCCAAAACCATTTTCCAGTAAACCTCCTAAACCTTTAGTAACCTTTGTACATTCTTATAAGATGAGGTATAATAATTTTTGATATGTCATTATTATTATTATTATTATTATTATTATTATTATTATTATTATTACGAACATATTTGCAGTTTTACCTCTTTAATTCAGAACTGTGATAAAATCATTGAAAAAGTAAGCAAAGGTGCCTTTTCTATGAAGAAAGAAAAAAAAAAGCAGAAGAAAGAACGCCCCCTTCTCCTATCATTACACAGGCTCTTCAAATCACTTTCGACAGCCAATTGACTACCACAGAATCCAAGTCCTTAGTTTACTTCTTCGACAACATTCAGGACAAGAAACTTGTGCGCGAAATCTATTCAATCGGCTTATGGCTCGCTGATGGTGCTTTCATTGGACCGACCATTTCGTTTCATTTTAAAAGGCTCTCCATGGCAGTCGTCGAAGCTGGCCAGTGTGTGTGTGTATCTGTGTGAGTGCGTGTGAGCGCCTTGTCCCCTTTCCTTTCCCCTCCCAGTCGTAGGGCTCTCTTGCTTTGCGGCCGGCACAAGGAGACAGACTAGTGCTAACACATTACCCGCATACAAAGTCCGGTCCATCTCATCTATTCTCGGGGTCGATCGATCCGAAGCACTCAGTGGTTGTGTACTTAACAGGCGGGGTAGAGAATTTTACCCGTGTTTCAATCTGGCTGGGGAAGCCTCATTTTATTGGAGGCGCCTCAGGAATAGAACACGTGAACGGGAACGAATCGGCGCCTGAGAGGTTCTCTCCATTTCTAACGCCGACGCCGCCCGCCCCTCTTCTTTACTCTATCACCTCCTCATCCATCCCCTGCCTGTCTGTACCCCTCGCTCAAATAAAAGAGATGAGGCGTTCGAAGTCAAAGTAAACCCAAAGCTCTCGTTTTTATTTAATCGTTTCCAGCAACCTCTGATATAGTGCTGGCCAACTTGGGATTCACGGCTCCATTACACTCAAACTTTCACGCACCCGCCCTGTAAAAACTGACAGCGTCGAATTTCACTTAAACTCTATAACTCTATAAAGTTAAAGAAATGTTCTCGCCGCTCCATTGTGTTTATTTAAGTATACTGAAAATGTTTTTTTGAGCTTGAGTTTAGAACACACATTTAAAAATTAGAATGCTATATAAAACTACTTCAATTTTTTTCTTTCTTTTCTCATCAAATAAAAGCCTCAGCGGACTATAAAATTTAAACGCAATCAATTTACGCAGCTTCCGTTTGAGTTTGAAACACTATTTAAACATAAATATATTTCTAAAAAGTTAAAACTCCTGAATTCTAAGTTGAAATTAAAGTTGAAGTTTAATATGAGGACTGCATTGTTATAAGTTATATGCTTGTTTAAATTTCGTGAAATGAAAGAAATCTGGGTGTAATCATTTAAATGTGATAATTAAATTGAACAAATGGTGGAAGTTAAAGAAAATTTGACATCAAATGCATTTGGCCAGTGTAACTTCAAAAATATTAATATACAACTGATTATCATTTATATCATTGCTTGAATTTGTTTAATTAAATTTCTTGAGAAACCAATACAGTTATGTAGCCCTGTCATTTATTATGTGCAAGACCCAAAGGCTTTACACTTTAGTGATATAAATCTGATTAAAGGAACCCAAACAACATATGAGATTTTGGTTTTTACGATAGCCATTTGCGATATCCCAATTTGTACAGGCGTCGAGCATATGCCATTCGAGGTTCCTGGTTCTAATCCAAGTCGCAGAAATTTTTCTTTTATGTTTTTAAATAATATCATAACCTGATGTTTGGAAGATCAGCTCCAATTTATATTCATAATTTATTAAGTGCGTTCATCAAACTTTCTGATGGTTGGATAGGAGAATTCCCGATCTGTGAGCCGAGTCCCTGCCTCCCATTGAGCTTTCAACCTTTACAACTTGGTTGTCTTTAAGACACTTAGTAAAACTTGGTTGTACAGTCTGTCTGCGATAGCCCAATTAGTAGGGGTGTCGAGCATATGACACCCGAGGTTCCTGGTTCGAATCCTCGAATTTTCCTTCCATTTTTTCAAATAAATATCATTAACCACTAATCGGGATTTCTTTATTTTCCCGATTAAGTGGTTAATAATACTGAATAAGCCATTATTAATCTGAACTTTAAGGTGTCTTTATGCGTTCAGTGTAGTTATTTAGAACTATTTTTATGGAAGGTCAAGAAAGTTTTTACTATGTTCATAGAGGAGTTCCGCAAGGGACTTTTATGTCGAGTCATTTATTTACTTTTTATATAAACGATGTTTTTAAATTGAAATTAAATGGAAAGATTATAGTGTATATGGATGATATTTTTTTAATTTATGAATCCGAATATTATGATTCGCATGTTGTTGAATTTTGGATTCAACAGGATCAGAACACACTTAATGCCTGGGCTAAAGAAAAGCAGTTGATGTTTAACGGTTTAAAAACGAGGAAGATTTCCTTTGGTATTAAGAAGGCCTTTAGGAAAGGGAATATGAAAGTGTTGGGGGTTTACTTGGATAGCACCCTATCTTCATCTGTACTTATTGATAGGATGGTAAATACAATTACAAAGTTTTGCTTTTTGTTTAAAAAATTGAAAGGGTTAGTGAGTTTTAAATGGAAAAAGGCTATCTTTAATAATGTGGTTTTCCCAGTTATGGATTATGGTTCAGTCTTTTTAATACATGCAACAAAGTTTCATTTAGCAATTTTAAAGTGTAAATATAATATGTTATTAAGGATTTTGTTTTTTAATTTGGGGAAATATTCATCTATTTCTATGTTTTGTAAGAAAAATAGTATTTTAAATTTTAATGCTTGGCTAAGTTTGCAGGCTTTTAAATGTTTGAGTTGTGAGAGAAAAAATTTTTGTTTGTCACAGTATGTCATGTAAGAGAAATTGTAAACATTTTAATGGACTTCTTAAGGATTATTGTATTAATTATATGTGACTATAATCAGTATCCTCTTGGATGTTCAATTAAATAAATAAATAAATAAATAAATAAATAAATAAATTTATTGCTTAGCCTATTTGACATCTATTTAATAAACTAAAGATTGTTTATATATATAAAACCAAGCCTTTGTATAAAACAGTGTTTCCCAAACTGGGGTTCGTCAAATATTTTCTGTAATGGCGGTTTATTGTATTGTATGCATGTAGGTTTGTATATTTACACGTTAATGGTTCGGCGCTACTGAGATTTTTGTGAAAGGGGTTCGCGAATCGAAAAATTTTGTGAAAGGGGTTCGCGAGTCCAAAAAGATTGGGAACCACTTGTATAAAAGATTCCTAGGCCCACAGCCCACAATCGAATAGGGCAGAGAAAACAACACTGCTAGTCTGGAAGGAATACCTATATTTCATTAGGGCCGCCCAAATTCATATATTGCTAGCGTAGTCTCAGCTATTAATATATGAATTTGCGGCGGTCCTTACAAAGATAATTCATTCCTGCAACAATTCGTGGCAGAGACGGCTCGTTCCGAAAACATTTGCGAGGCTCACAGTTTCCTCCAGTTGAGTACAAAGTCAAATTCCAAACTCGATTCTCTATGCTTGTCGAAATCAAGAGGGCATACTTTTATCACATAATGATATTATTTGAAAAAATAAAAGGAAAAATTCTGCGACCTAAATTCGAACCAGGAACCACGCTCGACGCCTCTATCAATTAGCTCCAGTTCTTATTCATTATTTCTTATACAATTGACTCGCGATAATCCGACAGTTACGGGACCGAGCGGGTATCGGATTATCAAACAATGTCGGATTACCAAAGACTATATTCATTGGCAGTCATCCGACGCGGCGTCGGACTACTGAGCGTAGTGTCGGACTGTCAAATATCGGATTATCGCGAGACAACTGTACTTTTATCAGTTTTCGCCTCACTTTGTTTATAATAAAGAATAATTACTCACTTAATTTGAGACGCAAATAATAAATAAAATTTTAATTACTAATTGAATTGCGAAATTGTAAGATTCTAAATTGTTTAAATCTTTTGAAATTCAATTTTTGATTATATTACTACTTGAAATTGGAAAAAAATCATATTTTCATTGTTTCAACAAAAAAGGCATGATTTTAGGATTTCTTTTTTAATAAACCTAGCAAATATTCCAAGAAGGAGCTTTAGTTGTACGCAAAAATACAATTTTTAATGTATCATGAGCAATCGTGCCTCGACTATACCACAGTCTAAATAAAATGTTGTAAACATCCCAAGAAGGAGCTTTAACTGTGACGTAGAAGTAATATTAAATTCTAGAATTTAAAGCCTAGCTAAAGTTACTAATAACCAACGGAAATTCATTTATTTCTTTTGGGAACTGACCAGCAAGTTAAAGTTAGCATAAACCAATCAAGGGAAGATTTATGCTAAACTATAAACGTAAACTAAGTAGAACAATCTACAAGAGTTTAACAAATTGTTGTAAAATCATATTGACTATTTATTTGTCAGTTATGAATTCCATTTTTAAATAAAATTAACGAATTTAATTTTATACTGTGTTTAAAGTTGTCATGTCTTATGTTACCATTACTCAATTCACAATCGGACATAATTTATTTTATTAAATTCCAGATTTATTTTTACAAATTTTTCAATGTGAATAATAATAATTATTAACTGGAGATACGTCTCCAAGCATAGGTAATGATTTTTCAATTGAAAAATGGGAGGAAAAATTCTGCGACCCGGATTCGAACCAGGAACCTCGACTATCATGGCCGATGCCTCTACCAATTGGGCTATCGCAGACACCACGGACAGCCAAGCTGTCTCAAGGAGTCTTAAAGAAACCAAGTTGTCACGGTTGAAAGCCCAATGGGAGACGGGAACCTGGCCCGCAGATCGAAAATTTCTCCACTCCAAACCATCAGAAAGTTGATGAAGTCACAAGTGAATAGCGATAGCCCAATTGATAGAGGCATCGGCCATGATAGTCGAGGTTCCTGGTTCGAATCCGGGTCGCAGAATTTTTCCTTCCATTTTTCAATTGAAAAATCATTTCAAAATTAATTGTAAAAAAATATGATCCTAGTAAGCTGAACGAACGCCACCTAAAAAACAAAGCCTGCTGACTACGTCATCAAACGAGGGCAAACAATTCAACCTTAAATAAATAATAAAAAAGACAAGTGTGGATAATTGTAATGGTAAACTTAGAACTAATAAAAAACTCTTTCACCACAACGACAAAAGATTGAAAATATACAACCTGATACTGTATCAGGTTGTATATTTTCAATCTATTGTCGTTGTGGTGAAAGTTTTTTATTAGTTCTAAGTTTACCAATTCAACCTTCACTGTTTACAACAAACGAAAAAACACTTTTTAGATGGCGTTCGCTCAACTCGATGAGTCTATGTCATATAGTGCTCAAAGGAATATACATCATATATCTCATAAACGGCGTGATTACAGGTAATGTATAACATTATTTTTTTAAGTTCATATCTCAACCACTGGATATCAACGCTGAACGCTGATTGGCAATCTGTGCTAATCGAAGCGATCAGGTAATTTTTTTTTTAATTTTTAAGATGAAAATTTTTTTTTAAAACTATTTTAGCATGTTTAATTTTTTAAGAACAATTCAGTTAGTTTTTATATCTGATTTGCATTCAGAAATTTTTAACTTTATTTTACGAATAACTTTTCCTTTCCGATATGAATGGATTTATTTATTGGCAAATAGATTTAATTAATTTTTTATTATAGATACAGTGATAACAAATTTATTTCCTTTATTAAATAATTTATGTATGACAATAATTCCGAATATTTATTAAAATAAAAATGGATTTATTTCAAAGTAACTTTTCATATTGGAAAAATAAATTAAATATGATGCAACTTCTTTTAAAAATTAAAAATTTCTGAGTTTTAAAAAAGTGAGAAATTTTCATGTTTCTTATTTTTTCTTTTTTTAGACTTCGGAATGCGATTTGCAATTTTGATAATATAATACAATCTAATTTTCACAAATAAACGGGGCATTAATTAAACAAAAAATGTACAATTCACTGGAAAAGAAATTTGTTCAGGAATCAGTATACCCAATTCCAGGGACGTGAAGTTCGCACGTAAGGATGGTAAAAAAAAATGTCCACATTTTTTAATAAAGTTCACAGAACTTTTCAGATGGCATTTTCAGCTTGCTAAAACTTGTTTTTCTAAACTGTAAGCTTTAATTCGCAGGTTGGGACTATCTTTCCTATTGACGTGATATTTATTAAAGAATAACTCTGAATGTTCGACGAGGATTTATTGCACGCCATGCTTCAAAAGTCTAAATAATTGATGAAAATAGGTAACTGCTGTAACCAGCCCAAAGAATATGTAGATAGCGTTATGCTTCCATGTCCACAGTAGCTCAGCTGAAGGTTCCTGGTTTGAGTCCAGATTGTGAATTTGGTTTTCTTATTTTCGTCAATAATTTAAACATGTTTGCCCAGAATGTGCTGAACTGGAAATATCAACGCCTTCATTTGACAATATTGACCAACTACTGCTGGACTTAAAACTTACAACTCAAAAAAACCTTTTAGCAAGCTGAAAATGCCGTCTGAAAAGTGCTGTGACTATATTAAAGAATGTGGAGACGTTTGTTTTTTTGTTGTTTTTTTACCCCGTTTCCATGAGATCTTCACGTCCCTGGAACTGGTAGAACTTATTCGGGAACAAATTTCTTTTCCAGTGAATTGTACATTTTTTGCTGAATTAATGCTCCATTTAGAAAAATAGATTTTATTATTTAATCAAATTTGCAAATCGCGCTCTGTAGTCAAGGAAGAAAAAATAAGAAATAAAATAAAAATTTATAATCTTTTAAAGGTCACAAAATTTTAATTTTTTAAAAGAAGTTGCATCATATTTTATTTATTTTTGACATATGAAACGTTAGCTTGAAATAAATCCTTCTTTATTTTAATAAATATTGGGATTTATTGTCATACATTAATTCATTAATAAAAAAAGAAATAAATTTGTATTCATTGTATTTATAATAAAGAATTACTTAAATCTATTTGCCAATAAATAAATCCATTCATATTCCGGAAAGGAAAAGTTTATTCGGAAAATAAAGTTAATAACTTCTGAATGCAAATCAAATATAAAAACTAACTGAATTGCTTTTAAACAAATGAACAAATGTTAAAATAGTTTTAATAATTCTCATCTTAAATAATAAAAAAAATGCCTAAACGGTTAGATTAGCTTACTGTAAACTTTACGGTAATTAGTGGCAGCCTCCGGCAAACACCTAGGAGGAGATTCTGTGTCCATTATTAAGTTTACAACAATGGAAGCTATATGAGTGAATGATCACGGCCTTTTAGAAACTACCAGGTCTGAACAGGACGTAAATAATGTATTGTTCGAGGCCAACGAGAGAGACAGGCCAACACCTAAAAGAAAGCCTGTGCACTGAAAATTCATACATTGTTACATCATCATAAATGGTATTGTTAATCGTATTTCTACCAATAATAAGCCCTAAATTTCAAACACCACCTAAAGGCAAGGCCTGAACCAACGCAACGCCAACTAAAATACAAAGCCTTCTCACTGCCTGTGGACTGCGTCATCAAACCAGGGCTGACAATCCAACTTTCATTGTTTTCAACAAACGAAAAAACGCTGATTACAACAGGTGCTTTTTCGTTTGTTGTAAACAATGAAAGTTGGATTGTCAGCCCTGGTGTGATGACGCAGTGACCAGGCTTTGTTTTTTAGGTGGCGTTGGCCAACGCCTCCTATAAAGGAAACCTCAGCACTGAAACGTCATACATTGTTAAATCATCATAAGTCGAACCGAGGCCTCGAAGTCGACCAAATTTAGGGCTTATTATTGGTAGAAGTACGATTAACAAAGGACGAAGTATGATGATGTACTAATGCTAATTACTCCACGGCTCACTCCTGCCCAGAACTATCATGGCTCAATTTGCTTCACTTTTTGCCGATGTTAACAATAGGATTCGGAGTCTATCTTTAATATACGTCATTGGCGGAGGCTTTCTTTATAGGAGACGTTGCCTGTGCGCGTAAATGTCGCATATTGTTACATCATAAAAAGTCATCTTTAATCGCATTTCTACTAATAACAAGTCCTAAATTATGACTTCGTATCATGATGCAACAATGTATGACGTTTCCGCGCTCACGCTTTGAGTAGAGGTAGTGTTGGTTGGATAGGCCCTGAAACTCAAAAGTCATCTGACCAACTTAGTCCAACCAATAATGTATCCTTCAGTGTATCCTTCTTGGATTTTAATAATCAGTAACTTTTCGTTTGTTGGAAGCAATGAAGGTTACGTTGTTGCTCGGACTAAGATGATCAGGTGACTTTTGAGTTTCAGGGCCTGTCTTTTTAATTGTCTTTCGGTCATATTCACCATCAAGGATTAACACTCGATTCAGCTTTAAGCGATAGTTTTCGTATTCACCATGATAAAATTCTCGGATTAAGTATCGCATTTGATTCATCGTTTGATTCGAGGTTGTCCAAAGATTATGTATCGAATCAAAAATTAACGCATGCAGTTGGTTGAAATTCGTTAAAACAAGATGGACGACTCTACCGATAATTTCGACAAATTCCTTCAAGAAACAGGTTTGTTTAAGAAGAGTCGGCCTCGAAAAACATATTCAGAATCCCTGGTCTGTGCACACGCAAAAATGTAGTCAACAATTGGAAGAAGCGCTTTTAACCCCCCCCCCCTCCTCCATTGCATGAATTTTGCTACATCTCAAACTTAACAATATAATTTAACGATCGTACAACGTAACAAAACTGTCAGCTACTATTACGTGTTCAGCAACAAATACGTAATATCAGCTGACCGTCGACTGACGTGTTAAATTATATTGTTAAGTTTGAGATGTAGCCAAATTCATGCAATAGATGGGACTAAAAGCACGGCCTTCTAGCTACTACCACGCCTGGACATGGAAAAGATAAAGCATTGTTACGTCAAACTGGTGGCGCTATTACAGAAGTTAGTTCAACGTCACAATCTTAGTGCTTCAACAATACATTATTGACGTCATGTTCAGGCCTGGTAGTTTCTAGGAGGCCGTGCTAAAAACCCTTCTTCCATAGAGATCCTATATGTATACATACAGGATTTCTATTCTTCCATCGGCCTCGGTGGCTCAGTGGTTGCGTGATCAGCTCTGATGCCCGAGGACGCGGGTTCGATTCCGGCCGAGGACGACGAGGGGGAAAGTCCTGATATCACGCACTTCTTTCGGAAGGGAAGTAACGCCGTTGGTCCCGTGTAGTCGTTTGCGGGCTGCACGTCAAAGAACCCTTGCGAGGCAAAATTTGCGACCTCTATAACGCCGTCCTGAAATGACCATGACAGTTGAAAAGGACGTTACTACCAAAACAAAACAAACCAATCTATTCTTCCATAAATACAGCAATCCAATAGTTGACTACAACAACGGAATTTGACCAAGGGATTATAAGACCGTGGTCACATAAGCAGGGATTTGAAATTCGAAAGCGAAAAAAATATTGCCTTTCATCTTGTGCGTCATAATCAATCAGATTGAGTCTTACAATGAATCCTGAATTAATCGAGAATCACTCAATCCGTGGTTGGTGAATGCGAAAGGTAATCCTGAGCGAAGTAATCCTGAATCATGATTATGCATTCCTAGTTTTAATCTCCGGTTGGTGAATACGGCCTTTTGTTTATTGTTGAAGCACTAAGATTTTGACGTTGAACTTACGCGGGTTATTCGTAAAGTAAGGTCCGTTTTGCAATAAAACATAACTACTATATATATTTTCAAAATTATTTCTTTACCACATTCTATGTACCTTTAAACTTCCACATAGTTTCCAAGTTTATTTAAGCACTTGTCATAGCGCTCAATGTACTTCTGCATGGTCACTTCATAGAAAGTCACGTAGTTTTCACTTGTTCATCGTCGCTGAAATGTAGGCTGTCGATAATCTCCTTTAGATCCCGGAACAGTTGAGAGCCACTGGACGCGAGGTCCGGACTGTAAGGCTGGTGGTCAAGTTGTTCCCAAACAAAACATCTGATTAGTTGGGAACAACTTGACAGTCCGGACCTTACGTCCAGTGGCTACCACCTGTTCCGAGATCTAAAGGAGATCATCGACAGCCTGCATTTCATCGACGATGAACAAGTGAAAACTGGATCACCGGCGGCAGCTTCTATGAAGTGATCATGCGGAAGTACATTGAGCCGAACCCCACGAGAAAGACAGGCCCTGGCGCGAAAAATCAGCTGATCATCTTAGTGCTAGTAACAATGTAACCTTCATTGTTTCCATCAGTCTTTCTCGTTGGCCTTGACATAGTATTATTTTAGCACGTGTCATAGTGCTCTTTGTGAAAACTAGTTAAAGGTATATAGGATCTGGTAAAAAAAATTTGAAAATATATACAGGGTGAATACAAAAGTCCGAACCCCCCCTTTTATTCTTTGAACCGAAGCAGATATGTCAATTTTGATGAATCCAATGAATAGAAGTTGTGGGTGGCCTATCCCATGGTGCACTTTTTATCATCCCAAAAATGCAAATTAGGACACATTCAAAATTTATCTCAAAAACCGTAAGGGATAGAGAAAAAAACTCAATTCCAAACTTGTTCAGCATAAAAAAACAAACAAAACAAAAAAAATCATCCAAATCGGACCAACCAATCACCCACAATCACGTGTTGAACTGTTTGTAGCTTACAAACAGTCACACGGCACAAACAAGTTACTTCAAACAGTTTAAAAAAATAAGTTCATCAACAAAATGCTCGATGTGACGACCGTGGGCACCATAACACAATTGTGCACGGAACCTAACTGACGCCAAAACATCGGCAAGCTTGGCTGGTGTCACTCCTCGGCACGCTTCCTAGATTCGTTGATCCAGATTCTCCAGTGAGGCGGGCTGCGTAGCATAAACCTTGTCCTTCAGGTATCCCCACAAGAAAAAGTCAAGTGGTGTTAAATCAGGGTAGCGGGGTGGCCAACGAACTGGTCCTCCTC
Organism: Rhysida immarginata; assembly: GCA_023313115.1. NCBI lineage: Eukaryota > Metazoa > Arthropoda > Chilopoda > Scolopendromorpha > Scolopendridae > Rhysida > Rhysida immarginata. The sequence goes on along the minus strand of JAHWFO010101773.1, from coordinate 19,826 downwards.
GGCCAATCCATTGTTGTCCAAACATCTCAGACGCTCGCGAACGACCAACCCGTAATGTGGAGGAGCTCCATCATGCTGAAACCACGTGCGCTGATACGAGGCCAATGGCAAATTGTCAATGAAGTCTGTGACTACCACGTTGAGAATTTCAGCCCGGTAGCGTTCTGCAGTCAGTGTTCCATCGTAAAAATACGGTCCAACCACAGTGTCATTGTACAATCCACACCACACATTGATTCTCCAGTTCACTTGATGAGTTGCTTCTCGCAGACATCGTGGGTTTTCGTTTGCCCAATGATGATGGTTGTGCCTGTTGATAACTCCATCCCTGGTGAACTGGGCTACATCTGTCCACAACACCTCATGAATGAAGTTTGGATTGTCATCCAGGCAGGTAAGTAACCAGTTGCAGAAGGTGACCCTAGCAACATAATCCAATGGCAGTAACTCCTGGTGACAATGAATATGGTAAGGGTGAAAATGATGTGCGTGTAGAATGTTGAGAACAGTTCTCTGATGGCACCCAACATCTGCAGCAATTGCTCTGCTGCTTGTGTGGGGATTTGCAGCAACTGCAGCCAGAACTAGTGTTGTTGTATCCTCGTCGCCTTTTGCCCTTGGTCGTCCTCGTTCTGCATTAACATTCCCTGTAGCCTTGAATCTTTGAATAATGTGAAGCATTGTTTGACGAGATGGATGGCGTTCGTTAGGGTATCTGTCTCGATACAATCTAACTGCAACATGTAGTTTTCTCCTTGCCTCTCCGAAGCAGAAGATCATGTTGACCATTTCCGGAACAGTGTAGCTCGTCATCCTTGAATTGTTCTGTCTTCTGTGTGCTGAAACATGCCTTTTATTTGCTTTTCCGCATGAAAATGAATGTGAGTATGGTAATTTATGTTAATTTTTTGATTTGCATGCTTTACATGGTGGAAATATCAACATTCAGTTTTTCTTGTGCAGTGTGACTGTTTGTATGCTACAAACAGTTCACCACGTGATTGTGGGTAATTGGTTGGTCCGATTTGGATGATTTTTTTTTGATTTGTTTGTTTTTTTCTGCTGAACAAGTTTGCAATTGGGTTTTTTCTCTATCCCGTACAGTTTTTGAGATAAATTTTGAATGTGTCCTAATTTGCATATTTGGGATGATGAAAAGTGTACTATGGGATAGGCCACCCACAACTTCCTATTCATTGGATTCATCAAAATTGACATATCTGCTTCGGTTCAAGAAATAAAAGGGGAGTTCAGACTTTTGTATTCACCCTGTATAGTAGTTTTGTTTTTATTGCAAAACGGGCCTTAATTTACGAATAACCCTCGTACTTCTGTAGTAGCACCACATGAAGTCTACGAGAGAGATAGACCCCCTGAAACTCAAAAGTCACCTGACCCTCTTAGTCCAAGCAACAATGTATTCCTTATTGTTTTCGTCTTGGATTTTAATAATCAGTTGCATAATGCTTGTTGCACAAAAACCGACTTTTTTCCGTTTTGAAACTTTGTCCGTTGTTCTGAATCGCAGAACTTTTTTGGATGTTTTGAAAAAACGTAGCTTTTTCCGAACCGTTATACATTATCCGTTTTTTTACAAGTCGACGACGCGAACTCTTATGTGATTGGTGGAATCGAGGATGACGTATACGGGGCTGACTGCGAGACTTGAGTTAAATCAACATGGCTCCTCGACCAGGTCAACTCAGCATGGAATCCGCGCGCAAACTCGCCGTTATTCTATTAATCAGAAGGAGACGACACATACTATTAGCTGCATTATCACACCATAACCATCACATGAATTCTCGCTACAATCGTAGATGGTGGGTGAGAGAATTATGGTTGAATCGAGAGACGGACGGTGAATTTTATAGCACGGTTAGAAGCAATTTTACAACAAGCACTCGTTCAGTTTTGAATGCAGGATTAAAAAGCTAATTTTTATATCGCTGTTTCTGAATACAGATACAAGTTCTTAGAGAGAAGGATCCTCAGTACCATAAAAAATACTGTCGAATGTCAAAGGAAACCTTCGACGAACTCCTGGATCTTAGTCACGAACATCATGAACCACATGTTGTGAGACGAGGAAGGAAACGTTTTCCTCTAGCAATGGGCCTGTATTTGACGCTGAGGTGATTTTTGACTTTATTGAGCTTACGAAAACTCTGAATTTTATGCAATGTACAAAAAAATTATTGTTTTATATATATTTAAAATTTTGTTTGATATATAATTATATGTATTTGTAGATACTTAGCATCAAATGAACAGATACAGGACATAGCCCTAGCATACAAAATTGGCATAACAACAGCTGCCAAATATATACATGTAACATGTCAATTGATCTGAGATGTATTAAAACCTCTTGTAATGGCTGTATGTTTTATTAAGTTTTAGTTTTAAGATTAAAAAATGCATTTCGAATTGAAATAAATATTTAGATTTTTTTTATTTTAGCCCCCTGGCACTGACCGGTGGAAAGCTGTTGCCGAGGATTTCGAAAAGATCTGGCAATTTCCCCATTGCATCGGGGCAGTTGATGGAAAACATTGCGACATGCAGGCACCCGACAACAGTGGCACAATGTTTTTCAATTATAAGGTATGATTGCTTTTATTGTATCATTAGCAATCAGTTAATATTTATTATTTTATTAACATTATTATTTATTATTTTTATTATTATTATTTTATTAACATTATTATTTATTATTTTTATTATTATTATTTTATTAACATTTTGTTATTTCAGAAAAGATTCTCAATGGTTTTGATGGCAGTGGCAGATGCTAAGTATAAATTTGTGGTAGTTGATGTGGGTGGATATGGAAGACAAAGTGATGGTGGCACTTTCAAGGCTTCACCACTTGGCAAGGATTTGGAAAGTGGAAAACTACCATTGCCAGCACCTTTTTGCCTTGCAAACTCCACTATACCTCCACGATAGCCCAATTGGTAGAGGCATCGGCCATGATAGTCGAGGTTCCTGGTTCGAATCCGGGTCGCAGAATTTTTCCTTCCACTTTTCAATTGAAAAATCATTACCTATGCTTGGAGACGTATCTCCAGTTAATAATTATTATTATTCACTTGTGAGTTCATCAACTTTCCGATGGTTTGGAGTGGAGAAATTCTCGATCTGCGTGCCAGATTCCCGTCTCCCATTGGGCTTTCAACCGTGACAACTTGATTGTCTTTAAGACACTTTGAGATAGCTTGGCTGTCTGTGGTGTCTGCGATAGCCCAATTGGTAGAGGCATCGGTCATGATAGTCGAGGTTCCTGGTTCGAACCCGGGTCGCAGAATTTTTCCTTCCATTTTTCAATTGAAAAATCATTCCACTGTACCTCTTCCATATGTGCTCGTAGGAGATGAAGCGTTTCAGCTGAAACAAAATTTTATGCGCCCATTTCCTGGAAAGAAGCTCAATCAGGGAGAAGCAGTATTCAATTATAGACTGAGCAGAGCCAGGTACACAATTTATTTCATCTGCATTCTGTACTCATTTCATCTGTCTATATCTGCATACAGATGAGAGTTCGCGTCGTTGACGGATTAAGATTATTTTAACAAATAATATTTAAAAATGGATTTTTTTTCTTTTTAGGCGATGTGTTGAAAATGCTTTTGGCATTCTGACAAGTCAGTGGAGGATATTCCGACGCCAAATAAACGTTTCTCCAGAACAAACAGAGGCTGCATGTTTTCTACACAATTTCTTGCGGCTGAAGAATGAAGAGGCGTGTTCTCCAAAAGGCATTGGCGATACCGAATTGCCGGATGGTACGCTAGTACCTGGACAGTGGCGTGACAAATTGGCACGACATCCTGCTGTAGCTTTCTGCGATATGCCCAGTGCCACGGGACATAATTACAGTAGAGATGCAGCTGGCGTACGTGAACAATTTAAGGAGTACTTTTCTAGCGAGCAAGGTGCCGTGTCCTAGCAATAGCAACTGCCTGGGATAAAAAAATAATTCCAGAATCTTCTAAAGAGCTACAAATTCCAAACCTGTATAAAAAAATTCCAAACCAATAAATTCTAAAAAATTTTCAAATAAACAATATACTTTATTTCTTCATTGTTGCTGTGCAAAGGACATCACAACTTATAATAATTTCATATGGCATAGCCCCAAGTTAGCTTCTGGTACTTTGTCCATATGGTGCACCAAATATTGTGCAAACATTTCGTTTGCACTCAGTGGAGCTGCTGGCTGCAAGAGTGTCTTTATTGTAGCCGATTCTTTTTCGGCACATGCTGCCATTTTGGTCAAAAAAGTCACTCTCTCGTGCTGTCATTTTTCGCCGTTTTGCAGTACTCTGTTCCATTGGCGTTGCCGGACTGCTGGTTTGTGGAGTTGCTGTTAACGAGAGTGGCAATGCAGCACCAACATCTCCGTCTTCATCCTCAATTAAGCTGTCACCAAGATCACTTGAAATCAATACAAAAAATTTCTATGTGAACACACACAAAAGGTAATTTGCTCATAACCACAAGAATGATAATTGTATACAAACCTCGCACCACTCGCAAGAATTTCTAAAACATCTTCTGCAGAGTCCATGTTGCCTGAGGTACTAGAAACAATTAGATTAATTTTAAGACTGATTGCTTAAAATAATTTATTTCAGGTAATACTTCAAAGATGTTACCCAATATCTTTCTTCGTAATAAAATTATATAAAACTGAAGATACAAACAATATTCAGAAATGAACATTTATGACTATCTTTTTTTAACCAATGATCTGTTTACATGCGGTCTAGTCTCTACTGTGTCTTTCAAAAAGCAAAGGCTGTCATAAAAAATCCTAGTTTTCCGGAAGATTTCGTCAGCCCCAGCTCCAGATCTCTGAGTTTTTGATTTTTTTTATTGCGCAATCCGCTATAAAAACAAAAGATAATAATGTAAAACAGACTGTATGAAATCATTCTGCGTAAATGTAATTCACAGTATACGATGAATTAAATTCTTGTAAAATAAAAATTGTGAAGAAATCACTACTTATAAATATAAAGTTTAAAAATTATGCATCGTTAAATCAACTTCTTCCTTTCACTCTTTACAGGCATTTTCAATTATGTATTTTTCCCATCTCAAACTGATGAACAATAGCGTTTTTCCGAATAAAAATTCAAAGAAATTAAAACTACAGTAACATTGATATTGCAGTAATCCACTCGATTATATAATGCTATTATGGTATTATATATTATATTATTATATATTATTATATTATATAGTATTGTTATTATAGTATTATATAATGCTATTATAATATTATATTATAATGCTATCAGTATTCACTGATAACTTCTTTACGATAAACATTTATAATAGACTCCTATATAAATTAATTCTTATTAATTCGTATTACTCGTATGATTTGGTATATCATTTGTCCTGCAAATATTTTTTGATAGTTTACCGTTTCTTTTCCTTTCTAAAGATATTGATTGCCTATATTGATTGACTGTAAGATTTTCATACTATTTTCAATGAAATGATGGTCCGTTATCGTGTTGTTTTTCAATAGTATGTCTGGCCAAAGGAGAATTAAAATTCGCTGTTTTTATACACCTGATATATTCTTGGTACCTAATTTTGAATGATCTTAAATGATCTGCATATACATAATTGACAATACCTGTAAAGGGCGAAAGCGCTCTTATTATGTATTAAAAGGAAGAAGTTAATTTAATTATGCATATTTTTGGACTTGTTATTTATAACGATTATAGATGCATCAATATTGAAATGAAATTATATGGTATAAATCACTACTTGGTAGTTATAAATATTTATAGTAAATCATTGCCTGAAATTCCTAGCGTGGTCTCTACTTCTTCCTACTGGGCATTAACGATTAGCGTATTTTTGTGTTCTTTAGAACGCGGGTTCCAAATAGCCGGTCTCGCGTCTATTAGCTTTTCTTTTAACAGTTTAAGCTGCTTGCCTTTCGAATTTTCCATTTTTTTTTTTTTTTTGCAACGTCAAAATGAGCTTATTTGTAATGGCTAGGCCTAGTAATGGCGGCTTTGATCAGACTTGGCTTCGACGACGCCCACAATGCATAGCGCTCTCAGAGCTCACCTGATTGGTGCGTTTTTTGGAAAAACGGAGAAAATTCTAACTCGGTTGGAAATCCAAAAGTCGGAAGAAAGTCGGTGAAAAGTCGGACAAAGTTCCAAAACACAAAAAAGACGGCAAATGTAAAACGGTGTCGATTTCTGAAAAACGTAAAAAGTCGGAGAAAGTTCCAAAACACCCAAAAAACGGAGAAAAGTCGGTTTTTGTGCATCAAGATTAAAGCTGCAACTGAAACAGTTTTTTCTAATTACATCTAATTTTTAAAGTTCCATCTATTTATATTTACAAACAGTGCTTATATTTCCAGATTCACCCTGTTTTTCTCTTCAATAAAATACTTTTTAATTAATTTTTTCATCATAGTGTGAATCACATACTGTGAAAAGAAAAAAATGCATATTGCAAATATCTTTTAAGCAGCTGAGTGTTTACAAAATTTTATTTGGGTTAAATTGCATGCCTGCTCAATGACTAGTCTGTTGTAAGTTTGCATTTGAAATTTATTATCAGAATATAGGGGGAGGCATAAATTTTGGTACAATAAGAAGCGTTCAGAACGTTATGAATAGAAAGCAAGGTTGAAAACAGAAACTCTCAAATCTTTTATACTGGTTATAGTCATGAAATCAGGAATCAGTTCACCTCGATATTAGCTCCTTTTGTGATAAAATAACTAGGCGGTACTCAATCTAAGGGTGTGTCTAAAAAGTCCGACCGGTCGCAACATGTTACGTGATACGATCGGCGGCCGTTTGCTTCCGTTTGTTCGTTCATGGAAAGCGCGGTCGTAAACATTTTGCTTCAGAATGGCGCCGCAGCAAGGTTCCTCATCATATTTCGCCATCTCCTTACTCCAAAATATATTTATTACGTATCGGGCACTCGAACACTTGAATTTTCTAATTTCGTCCGCCATCTTGATTCTAATACTATGTTCTACTCACCGAGGCAGCCGACCGCGACCGGTCGCGTATGAAAACGCTCATCGCGACCGGTCATTACTTTATGAATCGAGGATCGTCCGAATAGGGCGAAAATTTAAAATGAATAAAGCCAATTACGTATGCCTGCATCGTTCCCGCGTCGATCGGACATAGTCGAAATTTCGAGTCAGTCACCGGTGGCTCCAAAACGAGCTTTGCGACGGGCTTTGAGCGGTCGCGACCGGTCGGACTTTTTTAGACACACCCTAAGTATTATTGAGCATCTTTTAGGTAATGAATGATATAGCTTGAACGATTCGCCGGCGCATTATTAGGCAAGTTCTTTTACTTTCTTGCTGTACAACTTATCCTTAACATACCTCCACAGGAAAAAGTCCAGGGGGTGTTATGTCGGCATTTGCCATTTCCTTAACACTGACACCTCCATTTTCAGCAATGCTGCCTTCACTTTATCCTTTACTTTTGGAACTCTAATTACCTTACTCTGGGCGTGATTTTTGATAGTAAATTAAATTTCCAATGTCCACATTCATCAGATCCTTCTCCAAATTCATACTAATCCTTTTGTAAAAAACTGCTTACTATCCTAACAAAAAAGAAAATGGCGTTGTTTCCAAATCTAAAGTGATCCTGATTTGAATTATGGTTACCAATATGGACGGCTGTGCTTTCATGTGCGTTTAAGAGGATGAAGCATGATTATAACAATATTTTCATGGCAGCTTTCTCTTTATCATAGCATGGACTGAATGGAACATTCCTACCGACAAGCGAATAGCGCAGTGTACATTTCATCAGATGGGACGGAAGCAGTGGTTCCACAAAAATTCACCCTATCTCAGAAGATACCAAAGGAAATAAACCGAGATAGCCAAGAAGCCTGATGGACCCAAGAGGTCATCTACGAACACCCCTAGTGAGATACAGTTAAATTTATAGCCAATCAATAAGAGCTTTAAAGTCACCGAATCACCCCTGCCGTTTTATCAGCGATTGGCTAATAACTGAAGCGTAAAGTTGTTTAACCAATTTATGCCATGAAATGCATTGATTTATTATTATTATTATTATTATTATTTGATATTTGTTTTAATCAAGGTTATAAATTAAGAATTCTTATGTTGTTAAAATTATTTTATTTAGCGAAACTGGTTAAATTCAACTGAATATGTTTTGAATTGGTTACAAACAAATTTTTTCAGTTATTAATATATTTTTAATGTTCAGGTTATAAGATTTATTTTGATAAATCGTTTGGTTTATTACTGAACGACTTATTTTCCAATATATTTTTTGCTTTTGTCTCTTTAGATAAGTTTTCTTTAATGGGGCCAAAAAGAATCCCTGACTCCGGTAATTGAAACGTGATCGATACATATGGGAAAATGTCTTTGTGAAACATTAGCTTTAAGAGTATTACTATTAACGAGCACTTTGCTTCTTCCATCTGCTTTCTAATAGCTACGACAATTTATGGATGAAAGCCCAGTCTACATCTTCAACACTGCAAATTGACTTTTAGTTCTGTCTCAATTTCAGAAATGGAACGGAGGGGTCGCAAAATTGAATTCACCAAAGAAAATAAAAAACGGAGCTTTAAAATATCACAAGATTTAAAAAAGAAAACACTGATGAGTTAACAAAACAACGAATCTGCCTACCATTAATAGAGAGCCATCTCCTACGCATTCAACAGATAGGAGAATACATGTCTAATATAAAATGCATGTTAGGCTTTGCGTGCCAGGCATAAAATAATGAGGCACTTGTCCCATCTTTTCACAAGCATTTCAAAACCAGCAGCATAAAATTATTTGGTCTGCTGTTTAAACCAAGTGGTAACTTCCCTTTGTACAGCTTGAAGCCGAACAAATGGAAGTCACTTGGAGCAAGTTAAGGAGGATGCTCGAAAACTTCCCAGTTGAACTTTCGCAGCATATCAATTGTCTTGATGGCAATGTAAGGACGCTCATTGCTGAAGAGTTTTGGTCACTTCCGTCGAATGGCATCACAAAGTTTCATGAGGATGTTGCAGTACGAGTCGGCATTTGCAGTTTAGTCTTGCTGCCAGAATGTGGTAAGCAATATGCCCTTGTGATCTTAGAAGACTGTGAGCATCACTTTCCCGGCGATGAAGCTGTACAGATAGCAGCTCAAAGAATTTTATGCTGCTAGTTCTGAGGGGCTTGTGAAACGATGGGATTATGCAGATAAATAAAGGTACGAGGGCAATCCAGAAAGTAGTACTCGTTTAGTTATACAGATGGCGCTACTGATCCAATTAAAAGCAAATTGGCGCAAGTATCTACACTAACATCTTGCTCGAGTTCATACGGTGCGTGGCCTGAGTTTTGTCACGGCTTAAAATGGGGAATAAGATAGAAAATCCCGCCAAGTGCGATCCGTTATCTGCTTTCTGCATGCAGAAAACGTTCGTTCAAGCGAAATTCATCGCAGATTACTGAAGTTTACGGTACGGGAACAGTGGATGAGTTATCTGTAAAGTGCTGGGTTCGAAACTTCAAAGAGGGAAGAGCTACTATGCACGATAAATTATAAGACTAATGAAAACCATTAGATAAACAAAATGGGCAAAGATGTCCAAAATTTTAGTCCGCAAAGGGGACTTTTTGAAATTGACTTGAAATCCTAATGCCAAGTACCAGACATAATGACGCCAAATGAGCCATCTGAATTTCTCAATCCAAATGTCATAGCTATAACTGCTTATAACTGTTTGTTAGTTGCAGTTAAATATAAGTTGATTTTTACATTGCTGATTGTTGAATTGGATGTTATGCATTTAAGATTAAATTGTAAACAATTGTTTGTTGGTTACTATAATGAAAATAATGAAAACAAAAACAATAAGAATGATTTTACCGCCATAGCGGATAAAAGGAGTACCTAGAAATAACCTGCATTTTAAAACACTTTTACATATAAATATTGAAGCGAGCGATTAGCTACTAGAAATTAGCTATAGATACAATATGTCTAATATATATAAGCTAGGACAACAATTAACTATAGCCTAACAACTCATTATATATTACATGCCCTATCTTAGCATTGAGAGTCCTAGTGGTACTGTAATGGTACCATTAGAACACTTTCCAATTACCTACTACTAAACCAATTTCGACCATCATTAATTACTCGTTAAATTCATTCATGACAAGTCGTTATGAATTGTTTGTTATATTACATGGGTAATTCCAGCTCAAGTGATCAAGTTGTCCACGCTCACCATCACCAATTTTGCTGAAACTTGATGTGGATATAGATCCATCCTAGGTATGAATCTATGCAAAATTTCAGACCTCAAATTCGTAACGAAACGAACAAAACTCAATGTTTGGATCTTTATTACTAAAAGGCAAAAAAACAGCTAGGACCTCTTACTCGCTTGTCTTGCACAACTTTTTTGCCCTGAATCAGAAAAACATGGTTTGGTTGGATAAACAAAACTTTAGGAGTCAGCAGTACAGGCCAAAGTACCTAAAAAAATCTACGGAGGAAATTATGTAAATTTTAGTCCTCATTTTAGGGAGAAATATCTCAGGAATGAAAAACAATGGGAAGCTGGCATTTGGCAGATTTATTAAGAATGCCTACCACAGTGCCCTGCTAGAATAGCTTTGTTCATACACGATTACTTTGTATTATATTAGAACACCCATATGGTAACAAATATAAAATTGATAAAAGTGAGATAATTTCAAACTCAATTTAGGTGAAATACGTCATCTCAGAAATTATTTTTTCTATTACCATTGAAAAGAGCACATTTTCTTCTTCTAGAATCATCTAGGCTACTGTTACATTCTGCCCAGCAAAGGGGTAAAACATAAGGTTAAACTTTGTGAAAAATCATACATGATCCGATGCAGCATTGATATGGTGCAATTTCAGAATAAGTATTATCAAGATGGACAAGAAGAAAAAAACATCATCAGGTTGATCATTAATGTCACCAAGAACTATAACAGCTATAATGTGATGCATAATGCTTAAAAAATTTGTGTTTACTGTGCAATTTTGTTAATTCCATGTAAAAGTTTAATGTGTATACTTTTTTCAGAATAAAATTTGAAACTATTTACCGTAAATCCTCTACTATAATGCGACCCCTTGTATAATGCGATCCCCATTTTTGACGCCTCGCGAGAAATAAAATGTGCAAAAATATGCCCAAAAAGAAATTTTTATTTTTAAAATTTTAAATAATCTGGATCTTTACAATTCAAAAACCTTCAAAATCTGATTCATCTGTGTCTTCGAAGAGGTCTTTCCAATCTTCCTCAGTTAACTTGACATCTGTATCCCAGTCTTCTTCCTCTGGAACATTGGCTGCATGTAATCGGAAACTATTGATTTTAGACGTTTTATTACAAATAAATGTAGAAATGTAAAAATGCATTTAAGTGAACTTTCTTGTCTTTGTTCAAAATTGACCAACAAATACAAGGAATCAAGTTCTTTTTTGTATCACATGAAGAAGTAGAAGCTGAACGGTTAGTACAAGAAAAACGATTTGAAAATGGGCACACAGTAGCTGGAACACGAGAAAATCATTATTTTTTGCCTATTGATTCCAGACGTATTCAAGTTAGCCGGAAGTCAAATGACACAACGTCTTTTGTTGCTGCAGTTGATCAATCTGAAACAGGTCCTATTACATTGGCTGTATTTATGATAACCAATGGTACATCGGCAATGTACGTCAAGTCTCTATTGAAGAAAATGATGCAGAAGTCAAATTTATGATCCCTTTTCGACCAGCTCACTCATTTTCGTGGCCTGCAAGAGAAGAAATATGCTGGGTTCCTGCACAACACATTATTATGCATATTCCAGCTCCTACAACAAGAAGGGCGATACTATAATTTACCAGAAGCTTTATTGCAAAGCATTCAAGAAAAATTTAATTCAATGAAGCATTGATTATGAACAGCATAGGCTTGGGAATCAAGATGAAGAAACCCAACTGAGGCTTTGGAACCTCGACAAAGAAACCAATAACAAGGCGTGGGAACCAAGACGAAGAAAACCAACAAAGGCTTTTTTCCTGCTATGTTTATCACAAGTACAAAGCTTGAAGCCAACTGAGTTTCACTCTCCATTGGTATTTTGTTACATTGCTTAGTATAATCCTTGTCAGCTGATAGACTCATTTGACAAAAATACAAATTGTTCATTGTAATTCTTGTCCTCTTGACAATATAAAATTAGCATTACTGCCATAGTGAATCATGAGTGATTTTTCACAAAGTTCAACCTTATGTTTTACCCCTTTGCTGGGCAGAATGCAACAGTAGCCTAGATGATTCTAGAAGAAGAAAATGTGCTCTTTCCAATGGTAATAGAAAAAATAATTTCTGAGATGAGTTATTTCACCTAATTTGAGTTTAAAATTACCTCACTTTTGGAAATTTTACATTTGGTACCATATGGGTGTTCCAATATAATACAAGGTAATTGTTCATGAATAAAGCTATTCTAGTAGGGTACTGTGATAAGCATTCTTAATAAATCTGCCAAGTGACAGCTTCCCATTGTTTTCCATTCTTGAGATATTTGTCCCTAAAATGAGGACTAAAATTTACATAATTTCCTCCGTAGATTTTTCTAGGTACTTTGGCCTGTGCTGCTGACTTTTAAAGTTTTGTTTATCCAACTAAACCACGTTTTTCTGATTCAGGGCAAAGTGTTGTACAAGTCAAGCAAGTAAGAGGTCCTAGCTATTTTTGTTTTTTAGTAATAAAGACCCAAACATTGAGATTTGTTCGTTTCTTCGTGCATTCATCGACAAGCCCTCAAAACAGAAGGCCATAGTTTTATACACACTTGATGTTGTGACCTGAAATTTTGCACAAGTTCATATCTAGATGGGGTCTGAATCCATACCAAATTTCAGCAAAATGGAAATGGTGAGCGTGGGCGACTTAAAAAATCTGATCACTTGGGATGGAATGACCCACATCCCATATCTTAGCATTGAATTTTCCAGTGGTACCATACGGTACCATTAGAATACGTACTACTAAACCAATTTTTACTATCATTAATTATTCGTTATATTCATGCATGACATGTCGTTACGAGTTATTTGATATATTACATGCATATGCAAGTATTGAGTACTTTTAAGGGGGGATATCATAATGGTACCATTAGAGCACATGTTGTACTATCTCACCTTCGAATTTGTTCGTGATCTCTTCCATGTTTATTGATTGGCGAAAACAGGATGTGATAAAGTTAAATCGTTTTCAAGTTATCGTACAATTAATGAGATCCCTACTAATAAAGAAACCCTTTCAGGCAATCGGGGCCCATCTCCGTTTCCTTTTAATCGTCTATAATGTGCCTGCTGCACGCGCACCATCCCAACAACGTATAGAGCATACGCAGAGACGAAACAAAGTGCACAGCACGCGTTTTTTTTTAATGCGAGGATGATTCGTCTGTTTCAACAATTCACTATGCTCACTCTACTAGAGCATAGTGAATTGAGCAGACCTGCAGACCTGCCAACTTTCAGAAAATAAAAAGAGTAAAATCCTTCACATTATAATTAGGCCTATGCGAATTCTTCAATGAATAACCCATTATCTATAATAATTTAGTACATATTTTTAACAAAATAAGGCATAAACAAATAAGTGAACATAAACATCAATTTCAGAACTAATGTTTTTAATTAGAAAAAAATATCACGTTACAATATGAAATAACATTTAAAGGAAAAGGTTAATTATTAAAAGATCTGAGTGAAGCTGCAGTAGCCTTTTTGGCTCTAACCAAAAATTGATCAGTAAACTGCTCCTCATGACAAACACTAGACTTTTTAGATTTTAAAATAGTAAAATGTTCTAATGTTTTGTTTGACATTGATGCTCTAAACATGGTACGAGTCTTTTTGACTAAACTAAAAGCAGGCAGCATTACTATGAGGTATCGTCAAAATACTTAACATCACTTTTCCAATTCTGTCATATTTTGGAAGTCCATCAGCACCATTAAATAACCTGATACTGTTCCACTTCAAATCAATTCTACTATTAAATTCTATATTGTCCCCTAAAATAGATCTAAAATTCTCCAATTGAAGCTGCACAAACTGATTCTGCAACATATCGGATGCTGTTTCAAATGTTTCATTTCCTTTCATAGGCAAGATAAAGGGAAATCTTTCAATAAAGTATCTAACAGAAGAAAATGTAGCATTTTCAATGTTATGTATTTGAGCCACTTTGGAATGTTCAAGTAATTCATCTTGCAGTGGAAATTTATTAACTATATAATCACACACAGACAGAAAATAATTTCTCACAGATTTGAAAAAAGCTGATTTTTCTTCTTGCTTCAGATTACTTAACACTTGTAATGTAGCACTACCAACCACTAAATCAGAATCACACTTCTGATTTTTAAAAGAATGAAAATTTATTTTATACAAGAGCAGAGTTTCTTCAATACTTTGTTTTATTACTGAAGGCTTCACAAATCTAGAAAATAATTCCTTCAACAAATCCAACATTAGATCTTTAAGGTTATGTATTAGAGGTGACTCTGATTGTAAAGTTAAATTTTTACTATCAAAAACTTGAATAACTCCCAAAAGAAAATAACAATATGCCTTTGAAGTACTTGAAGACAAAAACATAAAAAGGTGTTCCTCCCTAGTTAATTTTTCAGCTGCATCCTTAGTGAGTCCTGAATCTGTAATTCACTGAAGAGATTTTTTTATGCTGGATGGAAGATTTTGAATGATGACATGGCTGTTTACGTTTAGTACCACTGCCAGATTTAGGTACACAGGAGGGGGATGGTAAAGATGAACAGCTTGGGCTTGTGTCTGAAGTGTGTTTGCGACGCTTGTAAGATGGTTCTACCCTCGGGATTGTAAATGATGATAAAGAAGTTTGAATTTTAGGCTTTACCTCTTCTTTGAAAAAGCTTAACAGTGGGTTCCATTGATCAATTACTCTTCCAAGGCTTTTACCCAAAGACAACCATCTAGTAGATGAATGCTATAAAATTTTCCTACATTCTACATCGTGCAGCAACTGAAATCTACCCAGAGCCTCTTTGCGTTTAGAACTTTTTTCTAAATAATAAAATAAACTGACTAAAATTTCATCAATATTGAAAGGTAAACTCTGAGAGCCTTTCTGTGCTGCTAAATTTAATAGATAACATGGGGAACCCAGAATAAATAATGAAGGCTGCTCTTCTTTTATAACAGCTGCAACTCCTTTTTTTCTTCCTAACATTACAGCAGCAGTATCTGCACTGAAGGAAATACAATTATTAATAGGAATTTTAAATCTGGATAGTTCACTAAGAACTAATTTTCCAATATTAAAACCAGTGGAATCGCCCAATAATGAGGGAATAGACAGTAAACATGTCTCGATTCTTTGTTCCTTCTGGTCAAAAAATGTTACTACCATTGGATATAATTTCGAATTAACGTCGTTAGAACCATCTGTTGAAATCGAAAATGGATTGCTCTGTAACATTTGTACAATTTCTGAAGTTTTGTCAGCTGCCATTTCACCAACAATTGCTGTAGTTTTTGTCCTTGCACAGCTGTACTTTTTTTGCCACATTGGACGTTGGAAACATTATCCGGAATAAAGGCCCTGCATGGTCTGACACATTTATAGGAAGATTATGTTCGACAAGGAAAGCCGTAAACAAACATTCTGCATGAATAACATTCACACCTGTGCTTCTGCTTTTATTAAAAAAAGTTTCAATGGTTGCATTCTTCTCCTCGGGCTGAGCGTAGTTCTTGTGCTTTGCGGTATTGACATGGTTCGTAATCGCATTTTTCCTACCATGTGATATGTTGAAGTCACATCGGCACACTTTACAGAAAGCAAATTTTTCTCCCTTCCGCGATGAAGATATGAACGGAAATTCTTTCGAATAATTCTCTCTGAAAATCTGAAAATACTTTCTTTGATCAACAATTTCACTCATGGCTAAAACATGCGTATTTCGCTTTTCTTGATCGTGGCCTTCCGAGATATTAGGCCCTCCGCATCCGCATCGGGCCCTGGCTTGAAATCGCGTGTCGAGGCAGTTTCAACTTTTGACCGCTAGTTGTTTATCTCTATGGCTAGTTTGGCGTTCTTCAAGGATAAAGAACTACTCTCGTCCTCATCTATTTTAACTTTAATTCTCTGATGATCCTCCTCTAGCGTTAAAACGTTGAACTTCCGCTGACACGAAGGAAAACATTGAAATAAGCGATACGGAGGCCTAATATCTCGAGGACAACGCCCTTCATGATGGAAAAAATAGTCCTACTTTAAAGACTTAATTTCCGTAATAATGTGTTCCATCGCCTACTCATGCAGTAGAGAAGTTTAACATTTCTCCAACTAGGAAATTATGAAAAAACGTAAAATCCTTTATATAAAGCGTAAAAACGTAAAATGGTATTAAAAGCGTAAATTTTACGTGTAAAACGTAAAAGTTGGCAAGTCTGGGATTTTTTTCATGAAAAATTTCCCTCTCCCAAAAATTAGTCCTTGGGGTGCTTCTAAAATTGGTCGCCACTTTGAATTTCGTGAAAAATACTAGCTCGAAGAAAGCTGGCTTATATTAATTCTCATATTAATTTCCATAATTAACTTTCATAGTCCCCCAAAACAGGCTATATGCATTAGGGGAATCATAAAATTAGTTGATTTGGAATATTTTAATGGTCTTAATCGTTACCAATTTAGTTTTGTTGGCAAAAAAATCCCCCGACTGAAAGTAATTGTCCGACATCTTGGCTTTCAGGAAAAAATTGCAGACATGTGGAATCCTGACTTGTGGAGGGACGACTGTATCAAACTTTTTTCTCCATCATTTAAATTTATATACAGCTTTTCACCAGAAGAGCTGCAATAGGGAAAACGCACACTGCTATCAGCCGCTTAGCAAATCAAACTTACTTCTCTCCATGTGGACATCAAAGAGTGCCTAATAATTTCCGATTTTTGCAGATTATTATCGACCTCTTATTGAAACAAATTAGACCTTTCAGATACCCTTTAAGATTGATAATTTTAGACAATTCATATTTTGGGTAGACTTTCCCTTTAATGGAAAACTCATTATGTAACTTTATTGCTTAAAGACGAGGGGGTAAAAAACTAAAAGGACTGAAATAAATATTTTACACACACTGGCTAACAGATTAGAGATATCTGTTTAATGTTTTATTGGATCCCCCTTAGCTCGAATTAAGCATGTATGTGGCTTGGCATAAAGTCAATAAACTGTGGAAACACTTGTCTAATAATAATACAGATTTGAGGTATTAAAGTCAAGGTTTATGTTTATAAGAATCACCCTTCATTTCATTTAAAAGTATTGAGCATAGCAGATTTTAATATTTCCAATCTCATTATCAAAACAAATCAATTGTTCTTTTTTCATGTGCTCCATCATATCAAGATCAAAGACCTTAAATGGTGGAATGGGCCTTTTTCAAACGAGAAAACGCGAGATTATGGCCGCGCTCATGCTTGATCGAAAACGAGGCTGACTGGTCAAGCGCAGCTTGCTACGAAGGAATGAATGCTTATTCAGTCCAGTTTTTAAATGCACTACCACAGATATCATTGAAGGATGTAATAGAAATTGTTAGATCCAAGGCTTAAGGAACCGAGAGAAATCTGGAAACTGTTGATCAAATCAAACCGTTCATTGTTTTCAGGATACAAATTACAATTTTCAGTTCCTTCTTCAATGATGATCATTACTTCAAATTTATTTGACAAATGAGGTTTATTTTGTCGTCGTTGTTGTGTTGTTGAATAACCCGCAATGGACTACGTTCTTTTCAACTCATTATTATTCCTTTCCTGAGTCCAAAATGCGCAGTTTTAATTCTTCATTTTTTCCCGAAAGCCTTTTGATTGTACCAACCTGGTTTCATGTGATGTATGTTTTTATATGTCTGCTTGTGAAATTTGTAATTCTTCTGTCCTTTTGTGTTTCATTTATCCAAGTATTGGCTATTTTCAATTTTGACATATATTTGAAATTTTTTCCTGTGAGCCTATTGGGGTTTATTCTTTCAGGATTTTCATAAAAAACTATTCTCCTTTTCCTAATGATACAGTATTAGTAATTTTTTCATAAGTGTGTATATTTCATTGTTGCGACGTACTTTAAATATTGACCCCAACATTTTTCTTAATATTTTTCTTTCAGCTACTTTCAGTTCTTGAGTTAACATTTTTTTGATCAGGGTCAGACACTTAGCTGTATAAAGTGCTTCTGGGCGTATTACTGTTGTTTAGTGCCAAAGTTTAGCGTTGAATGATATTGACTTCTTATAGATATCTTTGGTGAGAAAATAGGCCGATTTCATCTTACTGACTCTTGCTTTAAAAGCTTTTTTCTCTGACCCGTTTTGTTAAATTCTCCTAAATACTTGAACTTTTATTTATTCTGTCAAATTGTCATATTGGGTAGTCTTGACGTTCGTCATAAACTTGGTTTTTGGAAGGAGATTCTTAAACTATCTCTTAACTTTTTGTCATGTGTGTTATTATTTTTATTGCATGGATTGCAATAAACAATCATTGCCAGTGCGTTTACATTTATATTGTTACTTGCACACACATATACCATATGTAAAATGTTATTAAGATCAATTAATTAATTGATTGATTGATTAATTGATCTTGCCATATTGATATAAAAATATAACAAATAATAAAAACAAAAAATGAAAATAAAAAAATAATAAAAAAATAACATTTCAATATAATTTTAATTGATTTCAATTAATAAGATTTATTATACAAAAGGTATATGTTAAATTCATGAATTATATTCAATATAATTTATATCAAATTTTAATATTAATTAACGAAATAATAAATAAATAAATAAAAGTAATGATAGTATAGTGATTTTTGAAGTGATTTTCTTTAGTCATTCGTTTTGGTCTATCTC
Organism: Rhysida immarginata; assembly: GCA_023313115.1. Classification (NCBI taxonomy): domain Eukaryota; kingdom Metazoa; phylum Arthropoda; class Chilopoda; order Scolopendromorpha; family Scolopendridae; genus Rhysida; species Rhysida immarginata. Next base: position 804 of record JAHWFO010101773.1, on the reverse strand, counting down.
GCAACACAAATTTATTTGGAATAGCCTCTTTCTTAACTAATCTTCATCCATCAAATGAATCCATGAAATATCCCGAGTTAAAATCCAGTGATTAAACAGTTACGTCTATTAATCTATAAATTAGCACATACAGTGCTTTCCCTTGTGTGAATTTGACCCGTTAGCCTCGTTTTCAATCTGCCAAGGACGCCGCCATTTTTCAAGTCTCGTAAACGTGAAAAAGGCCCATTAAAGTGTATCTTCAACAGTTATGAATTTTGATGTTATAAAGATTCAAAATTAATGAATTGTATTAATTTCAGAGTTAAAATTATATTCTAGTTATAATTGGAATTTCTCATTGAACTTCTTGGATGAAGTATCATAAGTGAGTTAACAGTGTTGATATTAGGAATGAAAGCAAGTTTAACATTATAGCGTATCACAAAATGAAGAAAATTCAGCTCTTCAAACACCAAAGAAATTACTAGAATTCATTTGTACATATCTACTGAGTCTGCCATGCTGGCATGTATTATAAGGAGTCTCTTGTACACTATCTCATTTTTTTGCTTAAAAGGTAAAGAACTGATTCTGGATTAGCATAGTGTTTACTGGAGGCCTACTATTTAGTCTTGACCTGCCCTGAAGAATAAGTGTATTTTGAAATGCGTACGTTTCCAATAAACGCTACCATTTTGCTAATCCAGGACCAGTTCTTTATCTTTTTTTCATTGAGAGCAAAATTGACCAAGATGCAATTGCTTGATTTTTTGTTTAAATCATTAGATGGTCAGTGAGGGTTTTAATGGTACGCCTACCTCA
>JAHWFO010101772.1:0-16778 GCA_023313115.1 Rhysida immarginata | reverse complement strand
AAAACCCTAATAGAATTTTTATGTTTGACTTAAAATGTACTAAAGCAATATAAAGTCACAATTACATATATTTCAAAAGATATGCTATCAGCATTTCGAAAATACCTTGTCACACAATAACAAGTAATGAACACATTCGCTAACGCTGGCTATTCTACACAAAGAATACAAAATGATAAATAATTCATCCAATTATTCTTAATGGTAAATAATTGACACTATCTTAAAGTTCACTGTTCTATGACCCTCAACAAGGGAGCGGTCCGAAAAGTAAGTCACTAAAGTTGCTAACTGAATATTAACAAATTTCAATTCATCAAAGTCACAAAATGAGAGCCGGAACAAATAGGTAATTACAGTCAATGTCCGGGCAAAGTCACAATAATGGAAAACACATATTTATTAGAGTTCACAGAAACAAGAATAATTGCTCCCCAGTACGTTCTCCACTGTAAAAGAAAAATAAATAAAACTCATATTACGAGCTTACAATAATTACTGGTAAGGACAACCTTTCCGTAATAAAAGAAGTAAGGGAGGAAACTTTCACAAAATCATATCGGGCTTCTTTTACAAATAGCCTAAATCACACGTTCCCAAAGCACACTGCAAATTAGCAGAGGAACTCATAGGCCTTGCGTCGCTAACAAGAGAGTTAATGCGAAGCTCCCGATGAAAGAAACTTCTGAAGAAATTTTCTAATATGCAGGCGTTTCTGCCTAATGAGAATACAGTACTCACAGACTTGGCAGGAATCACCTTGAATGCTCGTTCCACTGGCAAATACACTTTGTCGTCACGAAGGCTGGTTTCGTAGCTCCTGTTGGCATTTACGCTGCGTAGCGATACGGAAACCTCCGCCTCGGAAGCTTTATGGCACAGCTTGCTCACTGCCGTGCTTCGTGTCGCGTCGTCCACCCGGGGTTCCTCGTACTCCCCGCTCTGATTACGACTGCCTGCCGTCTTTACGATGGAACACAATTCGTGTTTCGAATCCAAGGCGTCTTCCTTCTGACCTCTGCCCTGCACCAAGTCCAACTCCTCTCTCCTCGCTTTTTCCATCTGATTTTCGAATTTTCCACGCCGTCGACGAACTCTTTCCTTATTGGAGCAGGCGTGTTGATGCGGATGACGCGTCGCCTGGATCTCCTCCCTCCTTCTGGTGTTATAGAAAACTCGAGGCGGAAATCCAGCACGAGTGTCATCGGAAATCGAGTTGGTGTTATATTTCCGTGATATCCTCGCCTGCCCCAAACGCAAAATTTCTTGCGTGTTGATGCCACAAACATTTCCGGCTATGAGCAATGTTGCTTCCTCTTCTCCTTTCTTGGAAAAATTTCTCTGAGGACCTGGTAACGATGGAGATTGCTCTCTGGCTCCCATGTAGGCTGTCTGCATCCCGCCCATTTGATTAGGAATTGTCTCTTTGGTTTTTTTTCCTTTACATCGAGCAACGTTTTTACTCTATACACGTTTTTAAATTTTGGGTCTTGTATAGGCCTTGGTCTTTTAGTAATGCGCTGCTTTTCAATGAACTTCTTTAAAAAGGAACAATGCATTATCTTGTTCCTGCATTTCCATCTTGGAGGAATATCTAGCTGGGCAGATACCTTATTAATAACTTTTTTTACTCTAAAAGGTCCTACATACCGGGGATATAACTTGTGACCCACCCGTTTTTTTGGTAACAATCGCGCTGCTTTAACCAACACCTTATCTCCTGTTTTAAAGGTGTATTTTACGTGCCGCTGATTGTAATTGCGAACATATTTACTATTGGCCTTTTTTATACGGGTTCGGGCCAAATGTAACATCCGTGTCAAGTGCCGGGTAAATTCAGGTATAGATGTTCGACAGGACACATATTTGTTAACCGTTGGAGGAATGACGATGTTTCTTCCCAAGTCCAACATGAAAGGGGAGAATCCTCTCGCCTTGGATACAACACTATTAATTGCAATTTCCGTAGTGGGCAAGTAATCCTCCCAGTCGGACTTGTCAATATTTAGATAGTGCCTTAGCACCTGGATAGTATTCTAGTTGGTCCTTTCAGATTGCCCATCTGTCTGCGGGTGGTAGGCAGATGCTAGCTTGAGGGTGGTGCCCAGGATCTTAAATATACCTTGCCATAAGCTGGAGGTGAATCTTACATCCCTGTCAGAGATAATGATCGCAGGGAATCTATGAATTTTAAATATCTGATCCACTAACAATCGGGCAGTACCTTCGGCTGAAATGGTGGACGAGCAAGCTAGAAGCCGCACCCTTTTCGTCAACTTATCGGTGACAGTTAAAATGGTGTCGTGCCCTTGGGGCGTCATTGGAAGGGGCATTATATAATCGATGCAGATTGTATGTCATCGATGCGGTGGTATGTCAAGCGATTGGAGATCCCCAAATGGCGGATGCCTGGGGACTTTGTTTTTCTGGCATAGCTCGCATTCCCTGACTGCTTTCCAGATATCACGCTCCATGTATCGCCAGTAGTATACCTCCTTCACCTTCCCGATGGACTTGTTAACTCCTGGATGACCTGCCACTGGATTTGAGTGTAGTGTCTTAAAGATGGCGTCCGTCACTGATTTGACTCTGGGCACAACCAATTGAATGTTAGGCTTGTTTTTTCTATACAACAAATTTCGCTCCACGGATGAACTACATTTATCTTATTTAGCAACCCTTTCGTGAAACTACATTTGTTGTAGCTCCCTTGTATGAGTTCCTTCATAACATTCCCGGAGTCCTCCATTGAGGCGCTGGTTAGTAGTGGCCTGGTGTTTGCTGAAGACCTTCCGCTATTGTCCTTAACTGTTTCAATGGGATTCGTGTTTACCTCCATTTCTCTGGTTTCTTTTGTTGCCTCCTGACTGGTTTGGGTTTCCTGGTCCACTTTGCAGTTGGGAAATGGACTCGATGAATGCCGAGGTTTAAAACCAGAGATACCAGCTGCTACGGGTTGGCTTCCGATGTTATGGGTTTTATCAGACGTCTTTACGTTGAACATATCTGCAACATCCTGCATCAATGTTTGAAGATTGGAGGCATTCTGCTGCCGTAATACCGAATATAATGGCGCTGGGAATGCGGCTTTATACAGCTGTATTTTTTCAGATTTGGTGCAAGAAGATAACTGTGATACCAGCTTGTCAAAGCACTGGTTAAAAATTACAGTGTCGCCCTTAAATTTGGATTTTGCCAGCCCTTTTAATATCTGCTGTTCTAATTTCTCCTGTTCGGAGCGTGGATTTTTGCCTCTCGTCATACTATAACCACTTTCCGGACCGCTGCCACCAATAATACTAATACACACCTCAGAAGCACAAAACACTGGCACCCAATCTTGGATAACCAATTATGAAGAACACCAGAAAACAACACCAGCACTTATAATTATCACTTGCTGTTTCCTTTTTTTTTCCCAAAGTTTCCACCAAAAACACCAATTTCACTCAAATCACCAAATAACTGGGCGATAGTTGAGGTAGATCGAACACTAACACCAGTACAACACAGAATTCTGTGGCTCCAGCCACCACAAACACAACTTGTAAGTAATAGCTGCACACACTACCATCAAGGTGAAAAAAAAACACAACTTTTTTTTTCTTTTAAAACAAACGAAGCTACCAATTCTGAAGAAAATTCGTATCACTGACCTATCCTAAATAATCCATAACACAACACTGCACGTAGTAACTCACGACTCACTAAAATGCTGATACTGGGGCATAACAAAGGAAAAAAAAAATTTATTGCCGAATGTCGTCCCTACGCTGCTACCACGCACCGCCGCCTGTCACGGATGAAAAAATTCTGTATGTTGCAGAATTACGTAGTGGAATTAGAATAAAGTACGTGACAGCGGACGGATGATCAAATTAAATAAACTTTTAATAAATACGTAAATGGAAACACATAAATGCAAATAATCAAAAGCACAAAATAATTAAATATCAATGCTTAACCTAAACAAACCCTTAAGTGCCTTAAATTAAAAGTCACTTAGCTAATAAGGTAAAGTAGGTTTTATCCACATTTATAAAATAACATGCATTTCAAAACAAAAGAAATAATTTCCTTCCAAATTATTTACTATTAGCAAACATGTAAGCAACTTGCTTATTAACAGTTATCAAATTGCATAAACCACTATCATAAGCAATACTTAATAACTGAATATCAAATTGAAGCTAACCAAATTTCCTCTATCATAGGCTTATATTAAATAGTCAGGTGCAAGTAAAAACCCTAATAGAACTTTTATGTTTGACTTAAAATGTACTAAAGCAATATAAAGTCACAATTACATACATTTCAAAAGATATGCTATCAGCATTTCGAAAATACCTTGTCACACAATAACAAGTAATGAACACATTCGCTACGGCTGGCTATTCTACACAAAAACTACAAAATGATAAATAATTCATCCAATTATTCTCAATGGTAAATAATTGACACTATCTTAAAGTTCACTGTTCTATGACCCTCAACAAGGGAGCGGTCTGAAAAGTAAGTCCCTAAAGTTGCTAACTGAATATTAACAAATTTCAATTCATCAAAGTCACAAAATGAGACCGGGAACAAATAGGTAATTACAGTCAATGTCCGGGCAAAGTCACAATAATGGAAAACACATATTTATTAGAGTTCACAGAAACAAGAATAATTGCTCCCCAGTACGTTCTCCACTGTAAAAGAAAAATAAATAAAACTCATATTACGAGCATACAATAATTACTGGTAAGGATAACCTTTCCGTGCTTTCCTATAACTTATTGCACCATATTTGATGAGTGCATCGGATCTAATACAACCAGAATGAGTCATTTGTGTTCTCAATTCGAATCCATCTACACTGTCATATAAAATGAATTATGACCAGCACCTCTTCAAGGCACACGCATGGTTCGCCCCAACAACGACTACACTTTGCAAAATTTGCATAACAGGCTGAGAAAGCTTTAAAGCTGGTGCATGAAACGGCAGGTGCATGCGCCTCAAGATAGGTAAACGTCCGGATTTAACGGACATCCAAAATGGGATGATAATAGGTTATCGCAGCAAGGGTGGCACCATCTCCGAAACGGCGAGATTTGTGAACTGTTCACGGTCCGCTGTAGTGAAGGTGCACAAAGAGTGGACAGCAGGGACAGAAATCGCGTCCCAACGCCATCACTGTAAAGGGTCACGAGCCATCGACCAACGGGGTGAGCGATGCCTACGACGACTCGTAAAAGGTGACAAGAGAACCACAGTCCGTCAACTGAACACCAGATTCAACAGTGGTACCAACAGACGTGTATTTGATATTACCGTTGAACGCACCCTGCTACGAATGGGCCTGAACAGTCGCTACATGGTTGCTGCACCAATTTTGATCAGGGGTCATCGTCAACGACGCCTAGACTTTAACGTAAGCACCGCCATTGGACCACAGACGATTGGTCTAAGGTCGCCTTCTCCGACGAGTCAAAGTTTTTGCTCCATAAGATTGACAGGCGATGGCGAGTGCGTCGTGAACACCATGAAAAGACTGCAGGAGGCTTTTGTTGGCCGGAAAGAGGCTGGTGGGGGTAGTGTGCATGTGTGGGGGATCTTCTGTTGGGAGCAGTTATGTCCACTGATACGTCTAGAGGGCAATTTGAATGCCTGTGGCTATCTATCCATCGTAGCGGACCTCGACATTGTTTCATACAAAATTAGCTTCCTTATTTACGGTCCCTTGTAAGAACACCGATCGCACCGTTTACAAATCCATCGCCCACATCGATGTTCACTCTCAACATGTACGGTGAGTCAATAGCCAAGCATGTAGGATAATGCAAGTCTCCTAATTCGACAATACCTGTCTTGTGTAGTTTTGTTCTTGCTAGATCTAATTTACTTCTGCGGTCATAACCAATAATTTTATTACTGGCAAAACAACATATTACACATGATAGCATGCTTGTTGGGAGCATCAACGCTGTTGTTGCGATAAAACAGCCTAAATATATCGGGCAAATTTTCCATGCACCATTGTTTACTTTTAAATCTTCTCTAAATCAACTGCTTTCTCTTGGGGAAGCAATCTTTCACCATTGCCGAACTTGGTCAGTATAGTTAAGAATATTTCATTATTCTGCCGGTCTCTCATCATATTTTTTATTCATAGATTTAGCCTGTTGAATTTTCATTTAAATCTTTTTTGTCCATCACTGCACGTCTCTTCTTAGCTTTGTGCATCTGTTCTGGCAAAACGGTCGAAATGTTGTTGACTAGTCTACAAATATGGCTCATCAAATGGTTGACGGAGAAGATACTACATCCCGCGTCTTAGGCACACATCTGCAGCGTGTCTAATAGTTTTAAATGAAACTGATGAGGCAAGCATATCACGCTACTGTTATGTGGGTGCTTCAAGTCCTTCTCAAACTAAAATCTATTATAAACATTACATGAATATCCAAATTCTTTCATACTGAATGTAAAACGAAATATGAATTTAGTCTCCCAAATTTTCGCCTATATATCGCTCTTTACTTAAATCATCGAGAGAAGAGTGGAAATTGCAACAACACTAAGTATACATCTGAGGTAAGATTACGTGAGTAAGAAATTATTTAGACTAGCAGTGGCATCCTTGGAGAGGTCCAGCCATTGTGAGCCTTTAAAAAGATTTTTTTCGAATTTTCATTAAGAATTTTTACTGTATTAATTCTAAGCATTTTCATGTGTTTATTTTTAAGATATTGCAAAATTTAATTTAATTTTTTGAGATTGTTCTGTTTACATCCAAGTGTAATTATCCCTGGCAACGCCAGGTACCTTTGCCAGTGTTCAATATACTTGCAATATATCATAATTTTTTAACCAGACTCGTTATTTTTAACGGAACCTTGATTATAAGTCATTCACATCTTTCAGATCAGTGGTCTGTGATAAGAGAAGTATAATACAAATGTCAAAAGACTAGAATCAATATCAAATCTGTAGTAGTGCCACGCAATGTAGTAGGTAATTCAATGGGCTTGTAATCTAAATTAAAACGTTTCTTCACAAAGCCAGGAGCTGTAAGTTTAATGTATCATCTACACTGAAGTCCCAAATATCATAATTTGCACATCAGTATCCACCTCCATGTTGTCTTTGATAGGTGATTATTTCATCATCGCACGTGGACAACAACATTGCCATATCAGATATCGAACATTAGGATGATTTTAAACTATGCCTAATAAAAATCTCACCACACATTAACCATACCAGCGTCAATCAGTCATCTATAGTTTGACCAGTCTATCAGTGTATGGTCGCATTCGGTTAAATAGTTAATATTTCTGAAGATCGCAACACCGCCTGCTTTCCTACAACTTATTATACCATGTTTGGTGAGTGCATCGGATCTAATACAACCAGGCTGATTCATTTGTGTTCTCAATTCGAATCCATCTACACTGTCATATCAATGAATTATGACCAGCACCCCTTCAAGGCACACGCATGGTTCGCCCCAACAACGACTACACATTGCAAAAATTGCATAAAAAGCTGAGAAAACTTTAAAGCTGATGCATGAAAGGGCAGGTGCATGAGCCTCAAGATAGGTAAACGTCCGGATTTAACGGACATCCAAAATGGGATGATAATAGGCTATCGCAGCAAGAAGGGCACCATCTCCGAAACGGCGCGATTTGTGAACGGTTCACGGTTTGTTGTAGTGAAGCTATACAAAGAGTGGACAGAAGGGACAGAAATCGCATCCCAACGCCATCACTGTAAAGGGTCACGAGCCATCGACCAACGGGGTGAGCGGCGCCTTCGACGACTCGTAAAAGCTGACAGGAGAACCGCAGTCCATCAACTGACCACCAGATTCAACAGTGTTGCCAACAGACGTGTATCTGACATTACCGTTGAACGCACCCTGCTAAGAATGGGCCTGAACAGTCGACGCACGGTTGCTGCACCAATTTTGACCAGGGGTCATCGTGAACAACGCCTAGATTTTGACGTGAGCACCTTATTGGACCACAGACAAGTGGGCTAATGTCGCGATCTCCGACGAGTCAAAGTTTTTGCTCTATAAGATTGACGGGCGATGGCGAGTGTGTCGTGAACGCCATGAAAAGAGAGACTGCACGAGGCTTTTGTTGGCCTTGAAACAGGCTGGTGGGGGTAGCATGCATAAGTGGGGGATCTTCTGTTGGGAGCAATTAGGTCCACTATTTCGTCTACAGAGCAATTTGAATGCCTGTGTCTATGTGTCAATCATAGCGGACCTCGTCATTGTATCATACAAAATTAGGTTCTTACGGTCTCTTGTGAGTACACCGATCGCACCATTCGCAAATCCATCGTCCACGTCGATGTTCACTCTCAACATGTACGGTGAGTCAGTAGCCACGCATGTAGGATATTGCAAGCCTCCTAATTCGACAATACCTATCTTGTGTAGTTTTGTTCTTGCTAGATCTAATTCACTTCTGAGCCCATAACCATTAATTTTATTACTGGCAAAACAACATATTACACATGATAGCATTCTTGTTGGGAGCATCAACGCTGTTGTTGCGATAAAACAGCCTAACTATATCGGGCAAATTTTCCATGCACCATTGGTTACTTTTAAATCTTCTCTAAATCAACTGCTTTCTCCTGGGGAAGTAATCTTTCACCATTGCCGATCTTGGTTAGTATAGTTGAGAATATTTCATTACTCTGGCACATCACTCGTGACAAGTGAAATGAATTGTCGATGATATTGGGGATCACTCGTCCGAACTGTCCATACTTATCTCATCAATTATTACACATTTCACAGAAAGGAATTGGCGATGATATTGTTATAGCACATTAGAAATTAATCCACTGACCGTGTTGCTCTGCGGTGTGATTCTAAATACAGAGTGTAAAGATTCTAAAAAGTGCAGAGTGTTCCCGTTCAAGTTCACTGCAGCCCTACCAGTAGACGCACAGACTATATAAGCATACGAATGTATTCTGCCGTTTTCCGAATCAATTCAAGGTTTAAGTTTCCATGATTAGTTTCTATCGTATACATTTTGCCATTGCCAGCTGTACGGTCCAAGTACACATGTATGTAGTCGCTATCGTGTGTGCATATTCTGGGTATAAATTCAAAGATCAACTCTCTCTGTTCACATTACTCTGCAGATGTTTGGACATCACATTGCTACACTTTCTTACAGGTTCGATAGCCTTGCCGGTCTCGTATTCGAATTCATCGTTGTTCTCATAACCCGCCTCGCCAACAACACTTCGCATGTACTCATCTTTCACTTTGTTCTCTTTGCAAGTTGTTTGCAATGTCGTCTTCTTTCTGGCATAGTTCTCTAAGTTCTTCCATCAAAGCATCTATATCTGTTGCTTTCGTATTCTTTCCTTCTGGCTAAAATGTTCACCTCGTTCGCATCGTACAATTGGATGAATTTGTGTACATCTAATAAATCTACAACTTCATTGCGAAATGGATAGAACAATGTAACCATTGATTGTAATTAATTGTGTCATCGATGCTATAATGACGGTATCTAATCACTCTGTGTCCACATTTCTGCGTCTATATGTATTGATGTTTGAACTAAAAATGTCATAGGCTCCATTGTTTTCATTATCAGTATTTTGTTGTTCAGTGGCTTCATGGCCTTCTGTATCATCAACATCTTTTCTCTTGATATATCTTATATTCATTACCGGTATATACCATGCAATAAAATGAGCTAAACTTATGCTATCTAATTCTGCCGGTCTCTCACCATATTTTTGATTCATAGACTTAGCCTGTTGAATTTTCATCTAAATCTTCTTTGTCCATCACTGCACGTCTCTTCTTAGCTTTGTGTATCTGTTCTGGGAAAACGGTCGAAATGTTGGCGACTAGTCTACAAATGTGGCTCATCAAATGGTTGACGGAGAAGATACTACATCCCGCGTCTTAGGCACACATCTGCAGCGTGTCTAATAGTTTTAAATTTGTTCTACAATGAATGTACAGCATGAAATCATTCACATTGGATTGATGAAACTTATGGCGCAAACATATCACGCTACTGTTATGTGGGTGGTTCAAGTCCTTCACAAACTAAAATCTATTATAAACATTACATGAATATCCAAATTCATTGATACTGAATATAAAACGAAATATGAATTCAGTCTCCCAAATTTTCGCATATATGTTGCTCCTTACTTAAATCATATTTGATGAAGATGCTGTTAATGTTGACGGTTATGGCTCGTTATGGACTTCCACTGGTTGAATTCTATCATTCCATGTAGAAACGTTTATATCATCAGATATGTTAATGCGTCGAACTTTCAGTTATTGGCGCATTCGTATCGAGCTATAGTTCATCTTGGCGCGGCGCCTCAACTTTGAGGTGTTCCTGTTGAGTCCATTGACGTTCAACATCGGACATCCGGGTATTTCTGGATTCCCATCTCTCGATGTATATTCCTGTGACGGTTTCTATAATTTTTCTCGTGTTTATTAGGCATAAATTTGGAAATTCTGTAATTTCCACACTTCGAAGGCCGATATCTTAGACACTAATAAATATTGAGGTTTAAATTTTAAGCCATTTTATAAAGCGCAGAAAGATAAAACAAATGACACCTCAAACGTCAAGGTAGCATAAAGGAAGCCGGAGCTAGACTAATTTAATCTCCGCCATAGAGCAGATTTTCTGACTCAAGTTTACACTGCGATTGCGTCAGCCAATGAGGTCATCACGAAATCATTGATGGTCTAAACATGCTTTGTTCCATACTCTATCGAATGCGATATCGATCATTCTTCTATCATTAAGATTTTTCACGTTATTAAAGTTTTCGTGATCAACACTTTTCGTGACATTCACGATTTAAGCGTGGCATCCTAGTCTCGAAGCGTAAGACGTATTCTACGTCAAAACTTGTGCGCGCCTTCTGCTGACAATAAAATACACTACACACCTTCCCGCTTGAATGAGAGTACATAATCTTTTAGTAAGATGGCGGTCGCCTAGTTCGTTGCGGTCAAGTCCGGGGGTCTTGCTGTTGGAGTTGTCTCTGCTGTCGAACTTGCGAAACCAGATGATAATTGTGTTGTTTCCTCGTTAGTTATCTTGCGGTGTTGAGAAAAAAGACGTTCCGTTATTCTGTGTTGCGGGCAAAGTGGATTCTTTTTCATGAATTGATATTGTGGGTGATGATAATTCTTCACTGTTAGGCAAGGTCACGTTGTTTCTAGCGCGCATGTAATCCACGTGCTTTCGTGCTAAGCTAGTGGCTATTGAGACTTCATATATAACCGGACTCAGTGTATGACGTGCAACATCTGGAATACATGATAACTCATTTCCACTCTGTCGTACAAAAACAGCAAATCCAGATGAAAACTGGCGAGCGATAGAAGCAAATTTTCTAGTATCACGTTCAATGCTGTCTGGATATATCAAATCTAAGCATGTACGTAAACGGCGTTTAAATAAAAGTTCAGCTGGACTTAGCCCTGTAGACGAATGAGGGATAATATGTTATGATAACATAAATTGATAATCGTGTTTTCCAATCGCCGGTGACAACGAGTTTTAAAATATCTTTCTTTGATTGAACAGCTTTCTGCTTGAGCGTTTCCGGCTGGCTGGTATGGCGATATTCTACTAAGCCTAATCCCATTCCTTTGTGTAAACATAACAAACAGACATGATGTGAATTGCGGTCCACTAAGTGATCCAAGTGAATCTGGGATTCCATGAGTTGCGAAAACGTCGCGTAACGTCGAAATTGTAGATTGTGCTCAAGTATTTCGCATTAGACGAACTTCAATCCATTTGGAGTATGAGTCGACTAAAACAAAAAACACTTGTCCTTGAAAAGCACTTGCAAAGTCAATGTGTAAACGACTCCAAGGTATTGTAGTACCTTCCCATGGGTGAACTGGAGCTCGTGGAGAATTATATCGAGTAAGTTGTCAATTGCAGCAGTTGTTCATTGCGGAGAGTTGGAGGAATAATTACTCTACATCCCCATAATATACAATTTGTTTGGAATGACAGTTAAGTGAAAACAAATAGCACAGGGTTTTAGTTCACTTGATTCATTTGATATTGGCATTAAATAGGGTGTTTAGCTTGATTTAGTAAGGATCGTTTGCAGTGTGTTTTGCTGTATCCGTAGCCGTGATTGCGGATTCGTCGAATTATTCTACGAATGAATAAGCTTCTTTTAAAGATGGAAGATCAATATCTGTACTTGGAAGCGGAAGGCGACTAGAGGCGTCAGCTTGTGAAATGTTTCCTGCAGGGCAGCATTCGAGCTTAAAATCGTATGCAGCTAAGATAACAGACCATCTCAGCATACGAGGAGACATAATGGTGGGAGTCGGTTTATTCGTTGCAAAAAGTCCTAATAACGGTTTTATGATCTGTAGGTAAGACAAATTTGGTTCGATAATAATAATAATAATAATTATAAATTGGAGATTGTCTCCAAACACAGGTAATAATTTTTCGATTGAAAAATGGAAGGAAAAATCCTTCGACCTGGATTCGAATCAGGAACCTCGACTATCATGGCCAACGCCTCTACCAACTGGGCCATCGCAGACACCCGGACAGCCAAGCTGTCACAAGGTGTCTTAAAGAGAACCAATTTTTTTTTTCAAACGACAAATTTGGTCCGTATACTTAATGTTGAAAATGTTTAACACCATGAATGATAGCTAGTTTTGAAGTATCCAAGTATAAAGTTGTGAGTATTTGCGCTCTGCTTGTATTCAAGTACGCGATGAGAAAGCAACTGGTGTTTCTTTTCCAGAAGAATTAGTTTGAGAGAGTACTGCACCAATTCCACAAGGGGAAGTATCACATGTCAAAATGAGAGGTTTTAATGTGTCGAAAGGAACGAGTTCCTTCTCCGATGTTAATATTTTTTGAGTTTTGATAGAGCATTCTCATGTGAATATCCACTTCCTTATCTTAGTCTAACAGACTGTAGAAAGGTTCTGCGATAGTTGCTCGGTTTGGAATAAAATTATCGTAGAAATTAATAAGTCCAAGAAAAGCTTACATTTTTTTCTTCTTCGGATTTGGAGCATTGCTTTGATTTTGCTCTGAGAGGAGTGAAGTCCATTTTTGTCAAATGTATGTCCTAGGAATTCTATTTCGTGGACATTGAATATGCTTTTATCTTTATTGAAGCGTAGGATAACCTTTCATGGGCGTGATAGGGCTTCGCGTAAAAGCTCTGTCAACTCATGTTGCATTGAAGCACAGACAACGATGTCATCGAAGTACGTAACACCTGGAAGATCAGTCAGTAAATTATCGATTAACACTTTGAAAAATATCAGGGGTAACACAAACACCAAATTGCAAACGTTTGACTCTGAACGTTCCTCTATGAGTAATGATGGTTTAGGCCTCTGATGAATCTTCATGGACACGAAGCAGAAGATAAGCATGAGCTAGGTCTATTCTAGCAAAAACAGAGCTAGTTGGTATAGATGTCGGCAATTGTTGGACAGCAGAAATTGGATATGGGCGGTCCTGCATTGTCTTATTGATAGTTATTATATAGTCACCACACAAATTAATGTCACCTGACGGTTTGATGACTGGAACCACAGGGGTTGTCGATTGGTTCTAATGGAACAAATCAAAGCTTTAAGACGAAGAAGTGGATATTTTGGATCGATAGGCAAAGAAATGGGTTGTCCCTGATATGAACCCAATTCTGAAACAAATACATTAGCATAATCAGTCAGCACTTGTTGAACTGAGTCATAACTTATCTCAATAACACCTGATAGTGTAATTCCCAAAGGTGCAAACTACCTGAGTTATTCGTTTCCACACGTGACTAAAAGTCATATCCTCGTAGCACAAATGGTACCGGAGTGAGTTTGAGGTTCTCAGTCTGATTAAGAACTCTGAAATCTTTTCCGAAATTATGGAATATGCTGATCTGGAAACAACTTCCATTTTGTTTTCACGCCTATTGATTTGTAGCGAGAGCGCTTACAAAATTTCATAGCTTCATGGTAGTTGACGAAGATCGGTGATAAAGGAATTTACTGATCTTTGATGATAAACGCTGAAAAATCGTTGATGGTGCCGGGGCATAGTGAGTTTTTAATAATGATATGATGAGTTCGTCGAAAGGTTTTGTTTCAGACAATGCCGGCGCAACGAGTGATCGAACGACTGCGAGGGCTTTTAGGCCTACGACAGCTAACAGTGTTGCTCGCTTACGTTCCGGCGCCACAATATTGTTTGCAGCGCAGAAATATTTAATTTGCTCGGCATAAATGTCCCGCAGCTTTGGATTTTCAACGTCGGAAGTTTAAAGAGCCAATGATAGACATAATAACTTACGTTGAATGGAACGAGGATTGTGGAGATGACCAGACGACTTGGCGAGGCTTATGACGAGCAGATGATGATGGCGTTTTCCTTCAATCTAATTTCATCGAAATTCATACCATGGATTCCATCCCATCGACTGAATCCCATTCTCCAATATTGTGTAATGGGATGAAATAACACAACAAGGTAGGTAAACTACATAAAAGATTTCTTTATAGTACTAAGATTAAAAATGCATTGCATAAGAAAGTGAAAGAGAGCAACCAACACCGGTGCGAGCGAGATGCTTGTTATGGCAACCCAGGTAAAACTTGTGCGCGCCGTCTGGTGACAAGCATATGTTTAAGAATAATTTCGTGAGAGAATGAAATACTTTGTATACTAATAATATTAATAGTAGTCTAGTAGTACGAAGCGTATTTCAAAATTACACCTCTCGATTATTATATGTGAAGAAATGAAAAAATTATTATAATGTAGATTTCGCCTACAGACTTCGTTGCATTTTTCTTGTTGAATAGCGTTGAATTTTCTTTAACCCTCTGTATACAATGGAAATAACCATCTGGTATTCACGTCTGCTTTGCAATGAGGTTTCTTAAATTATTCAGTTTCTCAAATAATTGACAGACATTCTACTTGATGTGTAGGAAGAGATGGTAGTAGACAGTTTGCGCCAGAACAATCCATGCAGTGGCGTCATTCCTGTTTCACCCAACGGAAAATATTCAAGCAAACCCAAAAGGGAAATAATAGCAAATTTGTCTGGGTTTTAGTTTATATCATGGACCCTTGTACAACTGTGGTACCACGAACAGATTCTGAGAAACTGAAGAGATCAAGAAAGCTCAGTGCAAAACTGGAATGAAATAGGGGTATGTAGTAAAGTAATGTAAGCATGTTTGAATTTGGAGCACTCTCCCACGGTTACGTGTCAATTCGTCGATGGTCAATTCGTCGAGCGTCAGTTCGTCGGAGGTCAATTCGTCGAGCGTCATTTCGTTGAGTGTATCAGTTGGTCGGGCGGTCAATTTGTCGGAGGTCAATTAGTCGAATGTCAATTCGTCGACCGTGTCAGTTGGTCGGGCGGTCAATTTGTCGGAGAAAATTTGTCGGGTGTTTCAGTTGGTCGAGATAATAAATAAGTGGTCGAATAAACTTTCATAAAATTCATTAACGAAAAAAATGTTTGTTACTAATTTATTTACTTGAAAGGTAAACAATAAATACCGTTACTGTTAATACTCCGTATCTATTTACAGCTTTTGTAAGCAATGTCATATAGTAGCCACAATAAATCTAATTCTGTTGATGACATATGCCCCAAACTATTTATACCGCTTCAGTATCTTTCATTTTCAGAATGAAATTAATAACTGTATAAAATGAATTATCGGACAAATTGAACACATAGAAGAAATTATCTTTTTATTAAGTAAAAATTAAATAATAACATAAATAATAAGCTTGCCGAAACATTTAATATCCTGTGGTCGATTTCCTCAGTTTAACACAAAATTTCACGTCACCTGTTCGCAGACTGGCATATAACAACATAATGAATAAATGGTCGAAAAAAACCTTTTAAGAACATTTAATAACGAAAATCAACAAATGGCATTACTGTTAAAATGTGTATTTAAATGCAGCTTTTGCATGTAATAATCAACAAACGATAATCTGATAATAAAGGAAATAATACGAAAAGCAGAGGGGGGGTTCAAACTAAGAGGTTGTCGAGGGTAGGATAAAAGCCCCTAACTGCGTATACTGCTTCAGTAGTCTTCATGTTCAGAATATACTTAATAATTATAAAAGTATTACACAAACTGATCACATACAAGAAATTAAATTTTTATTAAGTGAAAGTTAAATAACAATACTTGTGTGTAAAAAATTAAATAATAAGATAAATACTATGTGAAATACAACAAACTGATCACATACAAGAAATTAAATTTTTATTGAGTAAAAGTTAAACAATAACATAAATACGAGGGTGTAGGACTTTCAATTCAATCTGATTGCATGGCCTATACCGTTTAAAAATTCTGGCAATGTCTTCCGACGGTTCACGCACAGGGCTTCAAGCCGCCCCTGATGATCTTACGCGGCACGTTTGTTGTATTTCTTTTACAGTTATTAATCATGTAGTATTTATGTTATTGTTTAATTTTTACACCCTAGTAGCTCTAGTAATATTTAACTTTCACTTAATAAAAATTTAATTTCCTGTATGTGATCAGTTTGTGTAATACTTTTATAATTATTAAGTATATTCTGAACATGAAGACTACTGAAGCAGTATAAGCAGTTAGGGGCTTTTATCCTACTCTCGACAACCTCTTAGTTTGAACCCCCCCCCCATCTGCCTTTTGTATTATTTTCTTTATTATCAGATTATCGTTTGTTGATTATTACATG
>JAHWFO010101770.1:0-10071 GCA_023313115.1 Rhysida immarginata | reverse complement strand
TGTGTGTATGTAGGACATCAACAAGGAAAGATTATCATTATTGCTATATATGTAGATGGTCTATTAATCGTATCTACCTCGTATGACATAATAGCAAGTATAAAAAATCAGCTCTCATAGTCTTTTAAAATCAGAGATCTTGGCGAAGCCAGATGTTACTTGGAAATGACTATAATTCAAGACTCTCAGGCGGAATCTATCCAAATATATCAACGTCCCTACATTGAACAATTGTTAAAACGTTTGGGCATGGAGTCTGCAAAAGGTGCTAAAACTCCGATGATCAAAAATCTCAAATTGTCTAACGAACCTGAGGAGCAAGAAGCATCTAAAGTTGACCAAACAGAATATCAAATGTTGATTGGTTCCCTGTTATATATTTCAACAGTTTCGAGACCGGACATTGCGTACGTGGTTAATCCACTTCGTCAATTTAACAGTGATCCAAGACTTCAACATTTCCTGGCAGCAAAGCGAGTTCTACGATATCTTAAGGAAACCAAAGAGCTACGCCTCACATATAAGAAAACAGGACTTCCATTGACTGCTTACGCAGATGCAGATTGGGGCAATAATGTAATGGATAGGAAATCCATTAGTGGGTGTGTGTTTATTCTTGACGGTGCACCCATTTCCTTGGAAGCAAAGAAACAGTCAATTGTCGCATTATCTTCTACTGAAGCAGAGTATGTGGCTCTCACTTCTGCAGCAAAAGAAATAGTGTGTCTGAGAAATCAACTGCAGGAACTTGGTTTCCATGAATTTGTACAAGATCCAACCATAATTTATAATGACAACCAAAGTGCTCATAGGCTTGCACTCGATCCAGCATATCGACGAAGAACAAAGCACATTCAAGTACGTTTCCACTACATTAGAGAAGTAATCAAAAATGGCATAATATGTTTAAAATATATAGATACAAGCAACATGATTGCTGATATTCTTACCAAAGGACTTGGAAACATAAAACATTATAAATTATGTAAAATGTTAAATTTAAGTACAGGAAACTAATTTTTGTTGATTGAGTGTCACACTTTATTAACGGTGTTTAGATTAAAGGGGGGTGTTGTAATTCCTAATCTTAGCCACCGTTTCTTTTAGCACGTTCGGCTTTATTAAGAGGGCATGCATTGATATTGTTGGTGTTATGGAGAGATGTTTTGAGCTGCAGCGTATGTTAGCTCTTTTGTATTTTTTTTTTTGCTTTCATTATTAGTAAAAATAATGTTTACTTGCTGCTCCCGTGAATAAATTATTTCTGCACGAAACACAATATCATAACAGAAACAAAATAACATAATTAAAACATTGTCACTGTATCAGATTCTCACAACTATTATTTATTGTTTCCAAAGAAAATAATGAAAAACAAACAACAACAAGAATGAGAATTTATAAAAATAGAAATTAAGCTGTCCCATAAGTATAGGACCAGCATCACTTAATGCCCAATACATCATCCCTTTTTTCAATATTTTTGAAAATTCGGTTTGGCATAGTTTTGACCAGGTTTTGCAGATAATCTGAATTAATTTCTTCCCAGGCATTCAACACAGCATACTTTAGTTCTTCTATATTGCGGTACTGTTTACCACCTGCATAAACAGATCTGGCTAAAGCGCCCCATGCATTTTCCACTGGATTGATATCTGGAGATAGGGCAGACCAGTCCATAATTTGCACCCGATTTGCTAAAAAACACTCATATATGTTGTTTGCACGGTCAACTGGGGCATTATCTTGCTGGAAAATCCAGCTGGTCCCTGCAATCTTCTCCCCAAACGGTAAAAGATGAATATCAAGCAGATCTTGAAAATCTGAAGTCTTCATTCTTCCACTAATAATAGCTAAATTGGTTCTACCATTCAATCCGAAGCCAATCCAGACCATAAGTGATCCTCCTCCCTGTTGCCATATGAAATACATTTCTTCTGACCTCCTGATGTCATGCCAGTAATATTGCCATCCGTCTGGCCCATCTAAATTGAATTTTTTTCTCCCCTCTCTTCCAATCTTCTGTCCAGAACATCACTGACTGGGCAAAGGCCAACCGTTTCTGCTTGTGGTGCAGTTGGAGTGCAGGTTGCTGTTTTCTTTTCGTGTACACAAGAGATGATGCCTGCTTCACACTCCGTTGCACAGTTGATTTTTGATACTGGAACATCTTCAGAATTGGCCACCGCACGCAAAGATGTTGTGGGGTCTTTCATTTTTTTAATAAACGCCCTTTTTTGTCGATTAGTCATCTTCTGAGGTCTCCCAGGTCTCTTTTTCTGGGCATACTGAGCACCAGCTTTCAAATAATTAAGTACAGCTTTATGTGACCGACTTATGGCCTTTCCTATACCTCGTGCATTCACTCCAGAAGCTTTCAAAGCATCAATTTGACCCCTTTCATAGTCTGACAAGGTGGTGTTACGAGGCATTGAGTTTAAGTTGCTTATTTACAGCCACTTGAAAGTTTTTGTGGAGGCAACCCTATTAGATAATCACCAGTCATCTATTGACTGATTAATCACTGCTTTGTAAATTTTTCTGCTCGAAAAACGGCATTAAATGATGCTGGCCCTATACTTATGGAACAGCTTAATTTCTATTTTTTATAAATTCTTATTCTTGTTGTTGTTTGTTTTCCATTATTTTCTTTGGAGACAATAAATAATAGTTGTGAGAATCTGATACAGTGACAATGTTTTAATTATGTTATTTTGTTTCTTGCAGACAAGGGAAAATATGGGTGGTCCTATACTTATGTGACGCACCTTATATGATTTTCTTTCAGCGCAATAAATTATTTTCCGTTGTAGACTTGCAAATAACTTATAACACGCAGCTTATCTCCCAAACGAGTGAATTTAAATATTTAGGTCTTCACCTAGTTGTCCTGGAATAGTCACACAAATTACCTATTGTTGAGTCTTAACAAGAAATTAGGATTGATATCACGTCTTAATTATTTGCCTGATCAAATTTTGTTACTTTTATATAATGCCTTAATCCACTCTTCTTTATGTTTTGGAATTCAATTTTGGGGTTCCCTGAATATAATCTTAAGCGTTTTTACCAGCTACAAAAATGGTTTTTGAGAATTTTTCTAAAAATTCGTAAACCTAACTCCGTTTCTTCCTCATTCTCACAGTTAGGTATATCACAACCATATATCAAATTTATGTTTTACAAATTTGTCTATTTATTTACAAGGTTACCAATCACCATTTAAATCTGTCTTCTTCGTTGCCTATTATTTCACGTAATAATTTTCACTCTTACTCGACTCGTTTTGCAAGTTCATTTAGACTCCCTTTAGTACGTAATAATTATCAACGCCGGTGTGTTTCCTACATTGGCGTAAAAAGGTGGTCATTAATCCCTGCAAATATCCGTAATCTCTCCTCCTGCGAAATATTTAAAAAGAAGCTGAAACTTTTGCTTCTCTCTAACATCCTAAATCCTAATAGTTGCTAATATTATTCTATTCCCGTTTGTTCAATTTGTTTTTTTTTATTTTTACTTTTTCTATTTATACTAATTTTATACGTTTGATTATTTATATTGTATTTTTTTTCTAGTGCCCCCGGGGACCTAACTCGTCGGTCGTAAATAAATCCATACAGGCCCCGGGTGGGTGCTATTGTAACTACCTTCTAAATAAATAAATTAATTAATTAATTAAAAACTAAAGAAAGATAGCATTAGGATTTTACATGTTGTGGACAATAACAAGAGGCTGAATTTCCTTGAATCCATGGAAATCTTGAAGAACCAGGATGACAATGACAATCTATTGCACCAAGATGGTGGACCTTTGGATCTGACAGCGTGGAAGACCTTACTTCAATTTGTTAAATAACTGTGTTGACTAGGAGTTCTCTGGTGGGTCCGCAACTGTAAACCGATCCTAACTTTACTGTTTCTTTGTAAATTATGATTTTCCTCTGATTGGCTTAAGTTTCCTATATACGGAGGGTTGATTCAGATAAAATGAGACGACTTTGCAGTTCTGTTATGATGGTGTAATACCATGGCGCCACCATCGGTTGTGTTCGATGTGAGAACCACGTTGTTAGACTATCGCCCGGCACCGTAATTTCCACTGAAGTTGGCTGAGTTTGAGGGACTCCATGGGAAGTTCGTTCCACACCTGCTGACACACTTTCCATAGCCCGTCAACGGTTCTTGGTCGGCGACTTCCGAGCCGTCGTTTCAGGAGACCAAACCACAGAAATCCATCGGTGATGCGTCAGGAGATTTTACAGGCACATGAGAGAAGGACATACACTCATATGCCCGTCTCCTGTTCCATCTTCCTGTAGTAAGCCACAGATGACTTGGCAGTGTGGTTTGATGCTTTGTCCATGTGGATCCAAACTTTTGATTGCTCACCAGGGTACAGACGTGGGATATCCTGCCGATATATGTGGTCCATTACATTACTCTGGAAGTAAGCTGCACTAATTTTACAGTTTCCAGGAACTCGATGAATCGTGAGCAGTCCACGTGAGCAATATCCGGCAACCACCATGAAGCCCTTTGAAAACTTTTCCTTGCACCTTTGGACAAAATCGGACCTGGCCTTGCCCCCTCTTTCGCGATTTCCCTGGGTTTGTTGTGTCATCGAGGTATACCCAAGCTTTATCCAAGGAGACAACCCACTTCCATCGGTCACCTGCAAGATGGTTTTCATACAGTTTTCTGGCGTTGGTGAATCGTTTCTGCACGTGCCTGGCCGACAGTCTGTGACCGTGCGCTTTATGACGTCGCTCCAGCCCAAGATTGTCATGAATTATTCTGGAGACTGTTGCCTGTGAAATACCTTTTCTTTGGGCTAGATTTCTCTGTGGGGGGATATTCTTTCAGCACTTCAGACCGGATTTCTCGCACCACCTGAGCTGGGCGTGTTGGCTGGGGCTTGTTTCTGGTCTGCTTCTCTGCTCGTCTACGTTCATTAGATGGTCGCAATTTGTTCTTTTTGATTATTCGACCCACAGTAGCTTTGGATACCACAATACCATTTCGTTTGCATAATGCCACAATGCACGAAAGACTGAAGTTAGCGTTGGAAAGGCCAAACATATACCCTTCACAAAAAGCTGTGATTTTGGAAGCCATGTTTCAGCACGAAATGTCCCAAATAACAGCAACAAGTGTATACAAAGCTAATCCCCATGAATAGTGGACGAGTCATGCAAATCACATTCCGTCAAGGTCATACGCGGCGTTTAAAGTCGTCTCATTTTATCTGAATCAACCCTCCGTATACCTGTTACACCCGTGAAAAACCAATCCATCCATTCAGATTTATACATGGTCCCATATCGGAAAGTTTATACAGGATCTCCTTTTGATTATGGTACAGAAGATGATTCACGACAATGACCTAGTGACTGGAATACTGAAGAACTCAATGGATATGAAATGGCATATGAAGTATTGAAAACCGAGGCACATTCTTGACATCAACTTTGAAGACATCAGCAACGTTTCTTTCCCGGACTACTGGAAGATGTGATAATCTTCTTTCTCCTTATTTTTTTTTCCTTTTTATTTCGTTTGTATTGTATTTTGTTTCTGACAAACGTCAATCTTATTTTCTTTTTTGTATAATATGGAAGACCGCTTGGGTTGGTTAGGCTTCTTGACTACCTCAGTGTATTTCATTTGGAATTTATTCTGCTTCGATGAGCTTGTGAAAGGGCTGCTTTCGTCCCATCTGAAGAAATGTACACTTCACTGTTCGATTGTCGATTGTCTATGTTTACTCGATTCATACTGAAGATGGCTACTTAGTAGCCGAAATGTACATATATGATGTTCAATAAACTCATTTTGTGGAAAAGTGGTATCCACCGTCTCTCTTGCAACCTCAATGGAATTTAGATCTGGGCTGTTCTCAGGCCATGAAAGGACTTTACTTCTTCCTCAAACCATGGCATGTTTTTTTTTTTTTTAGCAGTGTGGCATGGAGCGCCGTCTTGTTGGTAGGTGCATTCATTGTTGGAAAAGAAAAACTGCTTCATTATGATGAGATGATCCTTCATTAAATCACATAGTGGCCACTGTTTATTGCGCCCTCGATAAAGCATAAGCTTCCTAACCCTTCAGAGACAGTACAACAACGTGAGGCATAAATCTAGGTGTAAATTTCACACTTTGTGTTGTGCAAGCTGGGTGATACTTCTCTTCTTTTCTTCTAACCATCTTTACTTTTCCATCATCGTAAAGGTAAAATCGGCTTTCATCACTAAAAATGACGCGTTGCCAATCATCTGTCGCCCAATTTGAATGGTTTTTGGCCCACAGTGTCACGTGGTAAATTAAGAGAGACGGTACTGACATTAATGAAATTGAAAATAAAAGATTTTTATTAGCAGAATTGGTACAGTGGAAGCTTTCCAACTAAAATTGCTAACGTTTAGTTAGACGATGGCAGACCTCTTGTCTGGGGTACAATCGATGTAAATAAAAGATTAATTGAGGATCTATGACGGTGTTCGACGATAAATCCCGGCACACGCACACTTTACAGAAATTATGCACAACCAAAACACACAATTGAAGAAATATTACTAGCGCTGACACCGTTGAGCTAGTAATGAGGACAAGTTTTCACTCCGTTGCATCAATACAACACTGCATAAATATTAAGAAGCACTTTTAACACTTTCCTGTGATTCAAAGGACACAAAAACACTGCTAATTTGTCGAAACTACAAGGAGTAACATAAGCACAAGAAATCACGGCACTCTATAATAAATTTCGTGAATGAGGTGAAACCACTGATGCCACTAATATTTTCTACACCTTCACCACATAAGCCAAACACATTTAAATTACTGGAAGATGTCAAGGTCGGGCATAAAATAATCACAGATCAGAAATTCACTAATAAACACACGCATGAAGCACAACATAATAGATGCTGTTTTCTATCACAACTTTGCGTGCGGTGCAGATTCTATTTGGGCGGAGAAACAACTAGAATTCAAAATAAATCACATGAGCACTACGTAAATACTACATGTAGAGCTTACAGGTTGGCTAACAGCTTAATGTAGAACTTCCGTCAAAAAGA
Source organism: Rhysida immarginata (assembly GCA_023313115.1). NCBI lineage: Eukaryota > Metazoa > Arthropoda > Chilopoda > Scolopendromorpha > Scolopendridae > Rhysida > Rhysida immarginata. The sequence goes on along the minus strand of JAHWFO010101770.1, from coordinate 2,992 downwards.
ACGTTGGCTTATTGTGCGAGGATTAACGTTTTTCACTTAAACGCACACTTTTAAACAATCAGCCGTTGCCAGAAGCAAAAGTTCAGGAATGAGTTAAGAATGAGACAGCTGAAATATTCCCCCTGCTTCTCCCTCGAGAAAGGTACTAAAGGAGAATGGGAACACTCCAAGCAGTCGACTACTCTTAACATTACTAAAGTTCAGTTCAGTGTATGAAAATGGCAAGATCTCTTCGTTGCCCTCGCACCGAGCGTAATTTAACACAGTTAGGTGGTGGAATTCAAATGTTCCTATCTTGGCATAGATGAGACGGTAATATTGTCGTATCCTCTCGTCGTGCCTTCGGAATTCTACACTGAGTAAGCAAAGCTCTTCCTCTGGGGAGCTACCACTCTCGACGGTTGGGTAACGGGCATCGTTACGGACGTTTACGAGGTTTTCCGCAATTTCTTTGGAATTACCGTTACTTATTGTGTAACCGGAATTGTCGGACTCGTATTCGCTGTCGGCCTCCGTTACCTTATCCTTGACGTACGTACACTGCTGACGAACGCATCGACGCCCCGCTTTTTCTAATGAGCCGAACTTCTCGCCTCCGAAGCTCTCGTTCGCTCCTTCTTTCCTCCTCCTCCTCCTCTTAGACGATGATAAGATTAATGTTTTGCTCCCATTCCACTCGTATACATCGCTAACCAAATCTTCTTTACTATCATCTCCATTCCTTAAGTTTTCGTAGCGGAACCGTCTGTGTGAAATATTCCTTCTCTTTCTCCACGTCTGCCCTCCATTCTCTCTCGATTCACCCTGCCTCTCACGTAATTGCCTCAGATTGACGAGGATGATGACATCGTCTATCTCCGTCACGGAGGTCAGAACATGTCACGACCTTTGGTCTGTAAGGATTAACATGTGCCACACAGCAATCGTTTTCTTTCCATTGATGTAGTCAACAAAGGCTTTCTTTTAGCGGACCTTGATCCTTATGGTTATTTTTTTCGATGTCTTCTTGTTTATGACTTTGTTCCATTCTACAGTAAGTGTGCTTGCAGTTTGTCTGCGGTTCTCTTTAACAAGTAGCTTTAAACGGTTGTCCTGGAATGATGTGGTCATTCGCTTTCTTCCCGAACGTGGTTGTACTTTCATTCTGAACTTCATGATGATTTTATTGACGGCTTTTGGGTCCAGATTTAATTCCTTTGCAATATTCATTTGTTTCTGGTTATTTTGCCGTTTCGAAATAATCAGATCTCTGATCTCTTGAGCATCTGTTTAGTTGGTGGCATGGTGAAAGATTTAAAAATTCTTAGTAAAATTTTATCCTTTTATACCCATAGTCTCATTTAAATTACCCAATAGAATAATTTGTATATAAATAACAGCTATTGATAATTGTTTTTAAACAAATACTTAAAACTGGCAATTTTAAATAATAATAATAATAATAATAATAATATCGCCGAACATTTGTCTAGATTAATAGACTCGCCATAATTCTGTCCCGGGTGGCGTTTGACATTTGCAATTTTCTATTTTTTTTTCAGAAAGCACTAAAATCGAAACCTGAGGGGTCAGATCTACTCCGAAGACACGTGTTTATCATTATATAAGCAAATATATTTGATTTTATTGTTTGTTTTAAATTTGCTTCTTAAAAATATAACACGAACAAAATTCCTGGAAAAAATCGCCATACTTTTGTCATGGAAGATAGTCTGCTATAATGATTTGCTGCTTATTGCTAATACTGTAGCTCTTGGAAACAAATCTTGTATCATCATGAAAGTATTGTTGCATCATCACCACATTGGTTTCCATGACAACAATATTTCACATAACTGATTGACAGTGATACGGGTTTACATGTCGCCCCACAAGGGTACCAATCACAGGGGGTGCTAGGGGTTTAAATCCAAGTTTGGTTAAAATTGCTCCGTACAAACATTCATTTATATACAGGGTGTCTATAAATAGAAGTACAAAATTTACAGGGTCGGGACACATTAATATGACCACCTCTCCTCGAACATGCTGAACCGTCCCTTGGTATGCAGATGAAAAATAATTGAATATCATTAAAAGCTGACAACAGCAGACGGTGTAGTAGCATCCGTAGCTGACAACGGCAATTGTCGCCGTCATGGGCAGAGCAAGTGACCTATCGGACCTCCAAAAGGGGATGATCATTGGCTAACGGGCCAAGGGCGGCAGCATTTCAGAAACGGCCACCTTTGTGAACTGCTCTAGGGCTGCCGTTGTGAAGGTGTACTGCGGCTGGACGAACCAGACAGTTTCGAGCAACCGAAGAGGTAACTGTGGGGCCCCACGAGCCATCGATCCTAGAGGCGAGCGTCGGTTACGACGCCTGGCCAAGACCAATCGGCGTGCCACTGTTGAGCAACTGACGCAGCAAATGAACATGGGGCCACGAGGCGTATCAGCACCAAGACAGTGCAACGATCCCTCTTGAGGTTGGGGCTCCGGAGCAGGCGTATGGTAATAGCACCCATGTTGACGCCTGTGCATCGCCGAAAACGCCTCCAATTGGCAATGGACTATCGCCATTGGACCTCTGCCGAGTGGCAAAGGGTTGTTTTCTCTAACGAGTCGCGATTTCTGGTGAATAGAGTGGACGGACGATGGAGAATTCCCCGGGAAGCATCTGAGAACAGGCATCCGGACACCCTCGTTGGCAGACGACAGGCTGGTGGAGGAGGTGTGACTGCTTGGGGGATGTTTTCATGGTATGGACTGATACCGCTGGAGGGTACACTGAATGTTGTTCGTTACTTGACGATCGTCGCAGACCAAGTACACCCCCTTCATGTCGACAGTGTTTCCTCAGGGTGATGGCACCTTTCAACAGGACAATGCTCCCTGCCATACTGCCAAAATTGTCCACAACTGGTTCGAGGAGCATGAGGATGAATTCAAGCTACTCCCATGGCCACCAAACTACCCGGACCTCAACCCCATTGAACATTTGTGGGACCAT
>JAHWFO010101758.1:0-10774 GCA_023313115.1 Rhysida immarginata | reverse complement strand
GTGATTCTTCAACCAATCAAGAACTTGGTAACATTTCTCAACTTATTTGAAATTTATCACTCACGTGACAATTAGTCACATCTGGCCATCTTCGTCGTTCAAGGTTCACTCTTTGTTCTTAAAAACATGTTACACTCCTTCATCCCGTCTCGAATTCGATCCTAACCACCTTTCCAACTCTGCCAATACTCTTGGGTCCTTGAACAAAGTCAAAACAATCCTATTCTATAAGGTGTAAACTGAATCCTTGACAATCCCCTTGCTGTTGACAGCAATTCTGGCACCGTTTAAGGGCTTCTTAAAATCAAGCAGAGAAAAAACATTTAAAATATTATTTATTATTTAATTCTTTACAATCTCTAAATCCGTTCTAATTCTTTCAAAAATGCTAAACTTACGATCCATAAACAATCCTAACGTGAATAAATTATTAAATTTGCATAATTAACGTTAATAAATTCTAAATTCTAAAACTGGCTAAATACTCATTCTCGAAATCCTACAATATACCTCCCCTCGCAAGAAAAGCCTCGCCCCGAGGCGGTATCGTTACCTGAAATCCTCAGGGGTCTTGCATCTTTGCAGCATCTTCCACTGATGAAGCGGGACAGATCGAGTCAACGCCGGCAAGCCCAACTTCTCAAATGGCAACTAGAAAACTCAATAAAAAGCTCATTGAATATTAAGGGGTAAATATTTTTGGTCTCCCACGATCATTTTGCATAAAAAAAAAATAGTTTAGTTAATCAATTTGGTTAGTATGAGTTAATTTTTAAGTACTAAATAACCAAAATACAATAATAAAAGATATACGTAAAGGGTACCCAAATTATCATAACTTAATGTCTACCTAAGATTACTTAAACATAGAATTACATTTGATAGGCCTTTTGAAGATTTGTGCACAACACTGAAAATTTCTTATCACACAGTTCAAAGTTCTTAACACATTCTAATCAGTTCTCAATCAATACACAGTTCACTGTCCATAACCTAATGAAAGTTCATTACTTTAATGTTTCAACTTAAAAGTTCAAACACAACACCAAGTTCACTGAAAGTTATGGAATACTGAAATTCAAAATTATGTTAGAGAACACAAAACAACATATCATTTAAGAAATATTTCAAGTACTGGACAGTTTGTGGCACAAACTTGCTTCTACGTGGTGGAGATAAGGTTCTGAGGCGGGATGCTCACGTCGGCATCATCTCTTTGCTCTGGATCTCCATTAACATATTGGAATGCGGAATCGCTCCGAAGCGACCTTCACTGGCATTGTCTGCGACGTGGGGGGGTTGAAGTCCTCAACGTCAGCAGGTGTCTGGTGTCGTCTGGCTCCAGAGGTCCTTCCTGGCTCCATGGCGTTGTCACCTGTAAGCCAACTCCTTTCCAATTTGTCTCGGCCAAGTTAAATTTTAAAATTTATCGAAGAATAGAAAAGAATATAGAATAATGGAGTAAATGTTGTATTCCCATATGTAATGTTAAATTATATGTGTACCCTTATAAATGTTTGTTAGAAAGATTTCAAGAAAGACAAATGAATAATATAATGATGTATAATATATAAATGTAAGATAAGCATATTAAATGTAGGAAAACTCATAACATGTATTTGTATATCATGAACAATATTATATTTCTTCAGAAGAAAAAGCTATCGGAACTCGCTCTCTAGGATTCGTAGAAGTTTCCTCAACAAGAGGACGTGGAGTCCCGTTTAAAATCTCTAATTCTGGATCTCCTTCAGGATTTGTGTCATCACTAGTAACCATAGACATTTTAAATTTTACGCAATCGCTAGCTTAATTTATAGACCGCATTATTTCTTAAGGTATCTAAAATTTTATTAACTGAGAAGCGGGACATTCAAACACTTAATTAAATTATATCATCACAGGGAAGCCATGATAGAGAGGGGGTCCAAGAACTTTAGTCGAGAACGCTATCTCTACGCATGACCTCATATCAAGATGAAATCTAAATCACTCGGCTCGAAAATGAAATTTTCATTTCACAATTTTATTCGCAAACACCAATAGATCGCTGTTATATCAGTCATCATTAGTGATAGGACAACAACGTCTATAACTTTAAAGAAAGAAAAGTGAGAACTCGCTACCATATTGGAGTAATATCTTTCGATATTATTATGTTTATAAACCTCTTATATAACTTTTATATTAAGGGAAGTAAAGAAAGAAAATATTTGAATTATTTAGAATTGAACATAGAAAGGGTTATTTATTTAAAATTTATTCTGGAAATATTTATCTATTTTCCTGCTTTATTTATTTATTTAAACTTTATCTCCCCAACAAGGAAGTAAACGTGTTTTTTCTCGAAAGGGATTAAGAAAGAAGGGGGACCGGGTCGGTCCTATTGTTCAGGAATAGGGGTGAGGAAATAGTTATAACGAATGATTAGAATGAGTAGACATTAGATTCAACTATTGAGCTCTAGGAGGGGGGGGCGGCTCGCGAGTTCCACCTTCCATCCCCTAGGCTCGTCTTTCGTCAGAACGGGGTAGCTCGCTCTTCTCTCTTTCACTATAACGAGGGTTGAGGAGGGGGCGACTTCCAAAGTCATCTCTCCTACAACGACTTCAGTCCGCACTTAATTCAAAAGGCGCGCATGTCGGGTGGGACTAATTTTCTTTACATTTAATAACAGGGAGGCCTCTTCATCACACAGCATACAATATTTGATACTGGACTAGAAAGAAATTCTAATTCATAACCTGGGGCCCATGTAATCACAATTTATGTGGATTACTCTAACGGCGGTAACCTTAACAACTCACAGTATTTCTACTGCTACATGGTTACGTTTCACGGGGAATTCATTTGAATTCCATCGGAAAACAGGGAATGTCCGCTTTAACCTTAATCTTAAGAAATATTTGGCAAGAACTGGCAAGATCTGCTCTAGAATTAGGTCCGGGTGCTTTTCTTTTCATACTAGCACTATAGTCTGGATAAGATTATATAGACAGGCATCCAATTGAAACCATGTCAATAATTATATAAAATTAACCTTCTCACTAGGGGTGTTTTACGGGGACTTTAAAATCATCAGAAATATATCATTTCACGTGGCTCCCCAAGGATTTACTCATTTGGTAGGACCATCAGTAGTGGTCTACACCGAGCAAACTTGTAAAACACTGGTTTATTAGAATCAAAGAGTACGTAAATTGTTCCCCTTTGTACTTGACATAAAGAGAAAAAGTTAAACGACTATGATTGAATAATTAAGAGACATAAATGTCTAAAACAATTCTTCTTCTAGGGTTTCAATGGTAAGTAAAGATCTTTAAATGAATTATTTCAGAAAGGAGGGATCACTTAGGGCTTTTTATTAAACTATTAAACTGAACAAGCATGATCCGAATGATACGGCACTATGGGTCAAAAGTATGACTGAAAATTCTTATTTATTATTCTATCATTGTGGATATCCAAAATAACAATAAGGTCCTTCTATAATACATCATTAGAAACCCTTTAATTTTAATAATTTATTAAGACCTTATAGAACTTAGAATAAGATGAATATAGGAATAAAATCGAGAATAGTCCTTTAGGTAATATTTAACCCTATGGAAATAATTGATATTAGAAATTCTCAGGAAAGTGTAAATGAAATTATGTAATATTTGTTATATGTTTATTGCCCATAGATTAAGTAAATAGTGACCCTCCAAGTTACATTTTAACTATGTATAGACCCTAGAACTTTCTCAAACATGCTCATCAGAAGCTGATAAGACACGTTGGAAGAATTAAATTGTTTATGAGTAAGAGCTGGTGAGGTGGAAAGAGTGTCAATCAGGGCGGCGACTTCCGAGGCTTCGCCGGCGTTCATCGAACGAATGTTTTCATTCACGGGACGCTCCTTTCTTTCCACGGCTTCGTCTTCTGTACTTGAGTCGAAGACAACATTGACGTCATCATTCTGGGAGTTCCTCTCCAATACTTCAGTTGTTCTCTTATCTTGTACGGACGGTAATACCCATGGTATTTCGGGTGCGCTTCCTTGTGAACGCAACATGTACGGATGGGAGGGGGGTGCATTTACTGCTCTCCCGGTCTCATTACTTCCTCCCGGAGCGGGTGGCTGCCTCTCGGGCTCCACGATCGGTTCGTCTCTGGGCATCGCGGGGGGCGGTAGGAAAATTTCTTCCTCGGGACAAGTCGACGGCACCTGCGGTTCTGGCGGCGCGGCTTCTTTAGCTCGGACTCGTCTTTCCCGGCGACGGGGCTCCTGTGGCAGGTCTCCTACCTTAGGCTTCATCCGATTTGCATGAACAACTTTAGTTTTGCTGGTTTTCACATGCTTAATCAGAAAATTTACCGGAGAGTACTGGTCGATTATCTTATAGGGTCCCTCATAAGTAGGGTGGAGCTTTTTCGTTAACCCTGGTTTAACCTGTGGGACCGCTAAATATACCAGGTCGTCAATCTTAAATGAATAAGGCTTATGACGTTTGTCATGGTATTCTTTTCTCTTCCTATCCTGCTCTTCTCTGAATTTTTCTGCTAAGTCGAACGCATACCGGATGCGGGCTTCAATTTCGCATTCGTAATTCTTGTCAATGCCATAATATGGCCTTCTCGGCGTGGTGATGATGTCACCAGGGAGGATGGGATCTCTCCCGTAAAATAATAGAAATGGGCTTTCTCCTAATGACGAGTGTGGACTGGAGTTATACGCAAACATACAGAACGACAACCATTCTGGCCAGTCTCTTTGACTTTTTTCTACGTAGTGACGTATCATCTGTATCAAAACCTTGTTCAGTCTTTCGACAATTCCGTTTCCGGCGGGATGATACGCTGTGGTGAACAGTTTTTTAATACCCAAAAGCTTGCAAACTTCTCGTAGAAGTTCAGAAGTAAAATTAGATCCTCGGTCGGTCAATAGTTGGATTGGAATAGAATGACGATTAAAAACACTGGTGACTAATGCCTTAGCCACTGTTTTCGCAGTTTGATCCATCAATGGAACAGCTTCCGAATATCTCGAATAATGGTCTGTGACCACTAAAATGTATTTATAACCTTCATAAGAGGTGGTAATCGGCCCCAGAATGTCGGCGGCTATACGGTAGAATGGATGTTTCACTGGTGGAAAACTTTGTAACGGCTGTTCTTTACGTTTAGGTCGAGCTGCATGGAGCTGACAACTTTCACATTCGGCACAATATTTCTGAATATCAGAACGCATGGTTGGCCAATAATACTGTTTATCAATTTTAACTCGCATCTTCTTCGATCTTATGTGACCACTGGATGGAATGTCGTGGTACAAATACAGCACGTGGTTTCTCAAACTATTCGGAATGACAACCTGTTCCCAAATCTCCTTTCCATCTTGGGATCTTTTTATGTGATACAATACGTCTTCCTCATCCATGAAAAAGTTATCTTCTTTATCCGGCCAATCACGGGGGAGGGGCTTCACGCCCGTGCCCTTGAAATACTCTCTAATCCCTCTCCACTCTTCCTCTAGGTGTTGTTCTCGAGCTATCTCTTGTTTACATAACAGCGGCTCGTATTCTGCTATTGCAGAAATGGGAACTCTTGAGAGGCCATCGGCATTGGTGTTTTTTATGCCTGGCTTATGCACAATGTCAAAGTTATATTCGGCTAACGCAAACGCCCAGCGGGCAAGTTTCGAAGTAGGGTCTCTTAGATTAAACAGCCAGGAAAGAGGACGATGATCGGTTTGCAACGTGAAATTATTCCCATACAAGTACACTCGAAATTGCTTAATGGCATACACTACTCCCAAACATTCTTTTTCGATCACCGAGTAATTTAATTCACTCTTTTTTAGCAAACGACTGCAATACGCAATAGGATGTTCCTTTCCTTCGAAGCGCTGTGATAAAACTGCACCTAACGCATATGAGCTCGCATCTGTGGCGACTATAAATGGTTTGGAAAAATCAGGACTTTTTAGAATTGGAGCTGTAATTAAGAGTTGCTTAAGGGTGAGGAATGCTTTCTCTACATCATCAGACCAATCAAAAGGTGTGTCTAATTTAGTTAAATCAGTTAATGGCTTTGCAATGGCACTGAATGATTTCACATGCCTGCGGTAATAATTTGCCAATCCTAGAAAAGATTGAATTTCTTTAACGGTTTTCGGCCTTGGAAAATTTTTTACTGCTGTGATTTTCTCTGGATCGGGAGCAATGCCACGTTCAGATATGACATGCCCTAAAAATTTTACTTCATCATTGAGAAATTGACACTTACGGGGTTTAAGCTTGAGATTTGCTTCCTTCAACCTGATAAACAACATCTTTAAACTGTCTAAATGTTCAGCAAATGTTTCATTAAATGTAATGAAATCGTCTAAATAACAAAGAATACGGTCCTGTAAGCCTCTGACTATGAAATTAGCGGCTCTTTGCCATAGCGCTGGTGAATTGTTTAAACCCATAGGCAATCGCTTAAACTGAAATTTCGCGTCCGGGGTACTGAACGATGTTTTGGCGGAATCACTAATTTCAAGTTGAAAATAGCCTTGATTCGCATCTAATACACTGAAATATTTCGCCTTGCCTAGCTGACTCAAAGTTTCATTCACATTGGGTAAAGGGAACGAGAAAACAGTTGTAACCTTGTTCAATTTACGATAATCTACAACGAATCGATAAGACCCGTCCTTTTTCTTAACTAGCAATGCTGGTGCATTCCAGGGGCTAGAGCTGGGTTCAATGACCTGATGTTTTAACAAGTTATCTATCATTTCCTTCATGATACCTCTCTGCGAATAAGGAATTCTGTAAGGGGGTTGAGCTACAGGGGGGGATGACCCTGTATCAATTTTGTGGTGTTCAATTTTACAACATCCCAGGTCCCATTCATGATGTGAGAATGCTCCTTCAAATTCATATAACAAGTTCTCTAATGGTATTCTTTTGTCAGGGGTTAAATGATCCAAATGGAATAATTTTAGAAATTTTTCTTTATCTATCTTAACTTCCTTTCCCTCTTCAATAGTTGTACTCAATTCCACCCTTTCCTCTTCTGCCTCATTTAAATTTCCAATAATTTTATTTGCCTCTAAAATTAACGTTTCTCCAGAATAATTTAATAATCGAATAGGAATGGTATCATTTTGCGAAACCTTAACCAATACCTTAGCTGCTAACAACCCTGGATCCGAAAAATCTTTAGGTTCAAGTACCCCAATACGATTTTTAAACGCTGTACTCGCCAATTGACCTTCACAAATAATTTCGGAATGCGGAGGAATGGATATTTTATGCTTACATTTAACAGAAACAGTCTCCATAATTTCTCTGATATTAGAGACTTCAGTTGAGTCACTTTGATTTCTCGACTTTGGCCTTTTTCCCATAAAGAAGATGTTATTCTTTTTGGCATGTAAACTATTGCTTTGAAAATCAATAACAAAACCATATCTCCTTAAAGAATCTCTTCCCAATATAGCTTGATAAGGTATATCTTCCCTTCTTTTCCAAATGTAACATTTTAACATGTATCTTTTTGTACCAAATTTAAATTTAATTAGATATATGCCTTCAGTAGGGAAATGGTGTCCCGTAACCCCAACCAAATTTATAGCGGGTTCTGCAACCTCAGTAACTTTATACCCTAATTTAATTATTTTTTGTAACATATCTTCGCCTAATAGCGTTACTTTGGCTCCGCTATCCACTAAGAATTTAACATTAATTTCCCCTAATTTGCCTTTAACCATCAATTCTTCGGGTTCTGCTGAAATGTGTGCCAATGGGAGGGCGTCCTCATCGCTTACTGCTCTCTTTCCTCTCCGGCTTGGAGAGGGGCTGCTCGCACGTTTTTTGGCTGAGCAACTCGTTCTTTTCCTTCGCGCTCATTAGCTGGTTGTTCTCGAGGGTTATTTCTATTGTTTCTACGCATTCTTTCACGACAATATCTAATCGTATGACCCCGTTTATGGCAGTAGTAACACTCATAATTGTTTACAGGAGGTCTACGGCAATCTTTAGCTAAATGTCCGCGCAAATTACAGCGGTAACAGCTACGCTCTTCTCGCGCTCGATTCTCCCCTGTCCCTCGGTTGGTGTCTGGAGCCTTTCTCGGACTGGGTGGCTGCTTCTGTCCGGTGGGACGGCCACGTTCATTCGGTCTACCTGCATTCGTCGGACGCACTCTAGGCTGATTTCCTTTATCTTTCTCACGCAATCTTTCCTCGATACGCCTACCAATTCTTTCTTCTGTTTCGGCACTAATAGTAACGACTATTTCTCCTTTTGTTTCCTTTCCTACGGCATTTAATGCATAGTCCTCTGATCCCCATCTTTTAATAATTTCTTCCTCCTCTTCAGCCTGTTCTATTGCTTGTTTCAACGTTACTGGTTTCTTAAACATGACAACTCTTCTCAGTGGTGGTAATAACCCCTCAACGAAACGTTCTTTAATTCTTTCTGTTAAAATCTCTTGAGCATAGACACGTTTTATTTCTGCCTGTTCCCCTTCACCTTCTACTTCTCGCTTGGTTTTATTTCCCAGACTCTGCAAACGCGTCGCATAGTGACGTACTGATTCTTTCCCACCTTGTCTACATTCTATAAACAATCTTTCACTTTTTCCTTTCGGTTCTTTTCCAAATCTTTCCTTTAATGCCTCTCGTAATGCCTCATAAGTGTTTACCGTTCTCATCTCCCCATCTTCCCTACAATAGAAATGTGCGTCCCCAGTTAGCTTAATTTTTGCAATATTGAATTTTGCAGCTGGTGTCCAATTCATGACCGTGCTCACCTCATCAATTTTGAGGAAAAAGGTTTCAGGATCCGTAGATCCATCGTATTGTTTGATTTCACTAGCTAACGCAAATGACTGCGGCGGGGGGGCTTGCATTGGAAGTGGCGGAGGAGCGGGCACTCCTGGTATTAACTGACCCTGGGGCTGACCCTGTGTTTGTGGCATATTTAAAACTTAGGATTTACGTGAAATATTCTTATCTGCCTGAACAATCTAGATTTAAGTACTTTGTTTCCCGTCCTTGGGCTTAATTGATAATTTTACTTAATTCTACTTAAATTTATCTTATGAATACTTAATTTATGCAAAACATGTAAATTATGTAAATTATGCTTATGCAAATGACTCGTTTTAATATTATAATGAGTTTATGTTCTAAACAAATTTTTCCAATCTTAAAATATCAAATAGTGCAAATATTTTAATGCTACTCTATTCTCTCGCACTGTTTTTATAAAGAAATGACGCTACAATATCCTGTCCGACTGCGACATTTTTTAATGTGAGGTTCCTGGGGATAATTATTGAAATAAGTGGTCGAATGAATAATTAATTATTTATAAAAGGACTGCGCCAGTGGATTATACTTTCCACAAAGTGTTTATGATAATTTAAAGTTTATCCCATTCACACAAACTAGTTTCTTCCCGCTTAAACAGGCCCGGCCAAGTGAGGAGAAAATCAAAGTACTCGAGGCAGTGTTTAACATATAAAATAGAATATTTATTAGGAACATTCAACAATTGTATAAAACAGAATTTGAGATAATAAGAAATGAAATTTAATCAATGATCTGTAAACCAATGTATCTCTAGAATGATTCAATTTGTAAAAAGGAAAAACTTCGTATTTAATTGTAATGAACCAATAATTTGTATCTCAGAAATAAATGATAGAATATCAGAATTGACTTATGATAATGGTAATAAATGTAATTATAAATCTTTAAGACAAGAATAGAATTTGGAAATTCTAACAATCAATTTTCTAAGACTAAAAATATTCTCAAACGACTTGTAAGTCTTAACTGTTTAATAATGCTAATTAAATTATAGAACTATAGAATCACTGTTCTGTGGAATTTTGTATCAATGATTTAACAGTAAAGAAATATGTTCTTCTGACTGAACTTAATTTGGATATTCAAATTTCTGGCAATAATATAACTAATGTCAAGACTTTATGTAAGATAACAAAATGATCGGACTGATGCAATTAAACTTAAAAGGGTGATAGAATTAAACTGAGTTGTAACTTGACTCTAAAATGTAATTGTCTTTCCCACTAGAATTTTATGAATAAGAATGTTCCGTTCCCATTTTAAATGAATAGAAATTGAAATAAAGAAAACATGAATAATATGAATAGAATGGCCATTGAGACATTAAATTGGAACTGGGCTTTACCGTGGTCTTCTCAATCTGTCCGCTCTTGGATGACACTCGCTCTCTGGCTCCGTCGAAACGTCTGGTGGGGGGGTGGACTCCTCTTCAGAAATGGCTGGTAGGTTTCTCTGCTAGGCTCCTTCTTCCATGATGAACTTTTTATACCGTTCTGGGCTGGCTTTTCTTTCTCAAACTAACATTAACTTTTTTAGTTATTGAATTGATTGAGCTGGTGCGCAGCTAGGTGGAATATACTTAAAAATCCTCGGCATCGAGCTAACTCAAGAATTACGTGGTGTGAAACGTAATGGAAAAACTAAACTTAATCAGGAGTTAATAATACTAATTTAAAATTTCCCATCTGAATTCATTTGAATTTCAGATAGAGGCCGAATTGGAAAATAAAATTGCGAGTAGGTGAACCGCACACCCGGTTCTCTTAAAATCAAAACTTCTACTACTGAAGATTCTTTCTCTGGAACTACTGACAAAACAGATCCAGTTTCCTTAACCAATCGAACGTTCGAATACACGCTAGACAATCACCAAAAAGTGATTCTTCAACCAATCAAGAACTTGGTAACATTTCTCAACTTATT
>JAHWFO010101754.1:0-10003 GCA_023313115.1 Rhysida immarginata | reverse complement strand
ATTTGATAGGCCTTTTGAAGATTTGTGCACAACATTGAAAATTTCTTATCACACAGTTCAAAGTTCTTAACACATTCTAATCAGTTCTCACTCAATACACAGTTCACTTTCCACAACTTAATGAAAGTTCATTACCTTAACGTTTCAAACGCAATAAAAGTTCAAACACAACACAAAGTTCACTGAAAGTTATGGAATACTGAAATTCAAAATTATGTTAGAGAACACAAAACAGCATATCATTTAAGAAATATTTCAAGTACTGGACAGTTTGTGGCACAAATTTGCTTCTACGTGGTGGAGATAAAGTTCTGAGGCGGGATGCTCACGTCAGCATCATCTCTTTGCTCTGGATCTCCATTAGCATATTGGAATGCGGAATCGCTCCGAAGCGACCTTCACTGGCATTGTCTGCGACGTGGGGGGGTTGAAGTCCTCAACGTCAGCAGGTGTCTGGTGTCGTCTGGCTCCAGAGGTCCTTCCTGGCTCCATGGCGTTGTCACCTGTAAGCCAACTCCTTTCAAATGTCTCGGCCAAGTTAAATTTTAAAATGTTTATAGGAAGGAAAAGAATAGATAGAATTTGTATATGTAAGTTGAATTCCCCAAAAGATAAAATATGATGTAAATTTATGAAGTAATGTTTCAAGAGAAAACATAAGATTATGTGTCAAAATAATATATGTGAATCCTTATAAATGTTTGTTATAAAAATTTCAAGAAAGACAAATGAATAATAGAATGATGTATAGAATATAAATGTAAGATAAGTATATTAAATGTAGGAAAACTCATAACATGTGTTTGTATATCATAGACAATATTATATTTCTTCAGAAGAAAAAGCTATCGGAACTCGCTCTCCAAGATTCATAGGAGTTTCCTCAACAAGAAGACGTGGAGTTCCGTTTAAAATCTCTAATTCTAGATCTCCTTCAGGATTTGTGTCATCACTCGGAGGGGTGCGCTTAAACTTAGAAATTAAGGATGGAATCTTGTCTCTACAACAACATTTGAAAATTAGGGAAATTGTTACGAACAAAATGATTAAAGATACGACGATACCCACGATCGTCCAAGTAGAGAAAAAAGATTCGGAAATTACATTGGAATCTAGGGTGTTCTCCAACTCTCGAGCTTTCTGCTGGAGAAGCTGAAGGGACATCCCGTCAGTCTCTAAAGATGATTTAGCTTCTTGCTGGGTAATCATTTCCAACACAGAAGGATTTTTATTAAGAAAGTCTAAGTCCGATGCATTAACAATGTGCGAAATATCAGGTACAATCAAAGAATCTGCCTTAAAAGGACTTGTTTCAATTCGACCTTTAATGAATGGAGGTAAGAGAAAACCCTTACCAAGACCTGTACATGCACGATTTAATTGAAACACTCCGGTTCCTTCAAGTTTTACTAGATTTGTTATTCCGGGACTTGATTTTAACAAAGCAGGACATCTAACAGTTAGAGTAGTGTGGCTGGGGACACTATATACCCAATGACCTAAATAGTCATTGCGGAAAAACACTGGAGCGGGATTTTTGACCACTCTTTTCTCACACAATTGGTTAACAACTTCATCTTCTCCCATAAAAAGAGCATACAAACAGTGTTGTGAGGGAACGGTATAAATAGCTGAACGGGGTGAACAGACACGATTAGACGTTTCCATCTGACAGGACAGCCACTCCTGTTCAGAAAGAGGTAGAAACGATTGTCTATTTCTAGAGACTGCTAAATACGGGTGCGATGGTTGAAAATAAACAAACAGATCTAATTTTGGTAACTTTAAAGGTACACTAAGAATTCTATAAAGATCAAAAGATCCTTGAGATACTACAAGTGGTAATTGAATGAAAAGTCTTAGTGATTTAGGCATTGCAACAACAACAACTGAAGCTGAACGATAAAATTGATATAATGTTTCCCAGGTAGGTGAAACAAGAAGTTCATTGTTATCCGGTAATTGTTTATCAATGAGTTTAAGAACATTGAGGAATTTACGTTCAAGTAAAAAATATGAGGTGATCCGTCCTTGACTCAACATGTTTATGGCGGCTTGCAGATTCAAAACATTATATCTTAATTCCATGAGGAGCATTTCCATATAACGCAAAGTGGCGGACGCTACAGCTTGCATAGACGTCAGATTTCTTATTTGATCTATCTCTCGAGTCAAAATAGCTTCAACCTTTCGGGAAAATAGAATTTCTTGGATAGTATGATTTAAAATGGTTGCTTGATGATTTATTAGATGAATAACTTCTTTGTTGACTGTAGCTAATTGATTTATGCGGGTATTTAAAGATGAAAGATCACTTGTGGTGGCTACACCGAAAAGGGCTCTGAAAAGATCTCCGCCTAGATCGATGAGACCTCGTTTTGTTCGAAATGAAGGTAAAAGATAGGTAAAAGCTTGCACATCTCGATGGATGGAGTTGGCATCGCTCTCCACACGCTGTAGTTCGACAAGAACATTTGGAGGGAATTGGACCGCAGCAATCTCCTTTGCTTGCTTAATTTCTCGTACAACCTCCTCGGAATCAGATAAAAGTTGTCCTAGTTCAACATCCATCATGATGGTCCACTGAGTTGCGGATAAAGTAAATTCTCCTTCCCAAACAAATACCATGCCTTTGTCAAAGGTAGGATCACTCATACAAGAAGAAAATGTTAGAGAAACGTACAGAAAAAGAAATTTGGCCATGACAAAATGAAATATTTTTGTTGGCAAGTATAAGAGTGTCTTCTGTAATCTCAGCAACTGTAAGAAAGGTAATAAGAGTCTTATTACTAAGTGCTGTCACCTCGTTCACCGAATTTTACAAAGAGTTGTTTCTTTATAGTTTTTTGAAACAAAAAATCGTGTTCCCAGGCACATATACTAGTAACCATAGACATTTTAAAATTTTACGCAATCGCTAGCTTAATTTATAGACCGCATTATTTCTTAAGGTATCTAAAATTCTATTAACTGAGAAGCGGGACATTCAAACATTTCATTAAATTAAAATATCACAGGGAAGCCATGATAGAGAGGGGGGGGGACCCCAAAAACTTTAGTCGAGAACGCTATCTCTACGCATGACCTCATATCAAGATGAAATTTAAATCATTCGGCTCTAAGATGAAATTTTCATTTCACAATTTTATTCGCAAACATCAATAGATCGCTGTTATATCCGTCATCGTTAGTGATCGGAAAACAACGTCTATAAACTTTAAAGAAAGAAAAGTGAGAACTCGCTACCATACTGAAGTAATATCTTTCGATATTATTATGTTTATAAACCTCTAATACAACTTTTATACTACAAGAAGTAAAGAAAGACAATAGTTGAATCATTTAGAATTGAACATTAGAAAAGGTTATTTATTTAAAAATTATTCTGAAAATATTTATCTATTTTCCTGCTTTATTTATTTATTTAAACTTTATCTCCCCAACAAGGAAGTAAACATGTTTTTTCTCGAAGGGGATTAAGAAAGAAGGGGGACCGGGTCGGTCCTATTGTTCAGGAATAGGGGTGAGGAAATAGTTATTTCTTCTGCCCTATCTGGTCACTCAATTCTAAGAAACGATTTGAAAACTTCTAACTTATTTGAAACGATCTAATAACGTGTTTGAACTGCTAGTGGATACGTGGATAATATTTTCCCCAGTGGTTTGAATATAAACCTTAAACAAAGTTTATGAAAAACATCCTGCGGTTCTAGCTTAGAATAATTAATTCATTTGCGGGAAATTATGTGATGGTGGAAACATAATTACCTTAATTAAAAGAAATGTGAACAAAGAAAATAATGGATACCGTTTGCGGATACAAAGGACGTTAGAAATACAAGGTAAGACAAGATTTATTTAGATTCAGAAATTTATAATGTAATTTGTGGAATAATTTAGAATTTTATTTCGGACTTTAGAATACTTTTATCGTTAACTTAGCTTCCTTCAGACAATTGTATTCATCAAGTGGTGTACGATCTTGGTCATCGGGATGGTCGGCTCGGCAATGAGAAGCTCGCAACGGCGGCGACCCACGCCTCGACTCCCGGGACACGATGACATCGGCCGTCACTCTGGGTATTCTGTGGGAGGGGTCCCAGTTCAACTTTCTCCACTGAACACTTTCGTTCTCTACAGCTTTGACAAAAGGTAAGCAATCATTTGTATTTTTTATAATTAAATGAGAAATTAGAAGTTAATGGACAGCGATCCGAAATTTAAATAATTTCCTTTGTCTTTTGGGTCGTCCTGTAGAAAGAAAACCTGACTTTGAAATGGATTTGAAGAAACATTGAAACCATTATGTTTCGGTGATGGAATTATAGACAAGATTAAAAACAAGAATTATAATAATTAATCATATGTTTATGTTTTTAATAATCTTTAGAATGAATACGGTTTTAAGAAAATGAGTGTTTTAAAATTTCGACTTGATGCTGTTTTTTGAAAGTAACAACGTAACAAGTAATTTCATACTTTATACTTAAATTTTCTCCTTGCGGGCTCCCTGAGAAAGGGAGGGAAATTATGGCTTTGGACATAATGTAATTCCTTAGAAAAGTAATTTTCATTTAACTGGATGTTTCCCTTCAATCTGCAGGAATCCTTTCATAAGAATAATCATTAGAGTGTTTCGAGAGAAAAATTTGACATTAACTAGAAGATATTTGACATTAGAAGATAAATATAGAATTGTTATAACGAGTGATTAGAATGAATATACATAAGACTTGACTGATGAACTCCAGGAGGGGGCGGCTCGAGTTCCACTCCAACCTAGGCTCATATTTCTTCAGAACGGGGTAGCTCGCTCTTCTCTCTTTCACTATAACGAGCGTTGAGGAGGGGGCGACTTCCAAAGTCATCTCTCCTACAACGACTTCAGTCCGCACTTAATTCAAAAGGCGCGCATGTCGGGTGGGACTAATTTTCTTTACATTTAATGACAGGGAGGCCTCTTCATCACACAGCATATAATAGTTGATACTGAACTAGAAGGAAATTTTAATTCATAACCTGGGCCCATGTAATCACAATTTATGTGGATTACTCTAACGGCGGGTAACCTTAACAACTCACAGTATTTCTACTGCTACATGGTTACGCTTCACGGGGAATTCATTTGAATTCCATCGGAAAACAGGGAATGTCCGCTTTAACCTTAATCTTAAGAAATATTTGGCAAGAACTGGCAAGATCTGCTCTAGAATTAGGTCCGGGTGCTTTTCTTTTCATACTAGCACTATAGTCTGGATAAGATTATATAGACAGGCATCCAATTGAACCCATGTCAATAATTATATAAAATTAACCTTCTCACTAGGGGTGTTTTACGGGGACCTTAAATCATCAGAATTATATCATTTCACGTGGCTCCCCAAGAATTTACTCATTTGGTAGGACCATCAGTAGTGGTCTACACCGAGCAAACTTGTAAAACACTGGTTTATTAGAACCAAAGAGTACGTAAATTGTTCCCCTTTGTACTTGACATAAAGAGAAAAATTTAAACGACTATGATTGAATAATTAAGAGACATAAATGTTTAAAACAATTGTTCTTCTAGGGTTTCAATGGTAAGTAAAGATCCTTAAATGAGTTATTTCAGAAAGGAGGGACCACTTAGGGCTTTTTATTAAAACTATTAAAATGAACAAAAGCATGTTCCGAATGATATGGGTCAAAAGCATGACTGAAAAGCATGACTGAAAATTCTTATTTATTATTCTATCGTTGCGGATCCCCAAAATAACAATAAGGTCCTTTTATAATACATCATTAGAAACCCTTTAATTTTAATAATTTATTAAGACCTTATAGAACTTAGAATAAGATGAATATAGGAATAAAATCGAGAATAGACCTTTAGGTAATATTTAACCCTATGGAAATAATTGATATTAGAAATTCTTAGGAAAGTGTAAAGGATGTAATAATTTTTTATATGTTTATGGCCCATAGATTAAGTAAATAGTGACCCTCCAAGTTACATTTTAACTATGTATAGACCCTAGAACCTTCTCAAACATGCTCATCAGAAGCTGATAAGACACGTTGGAAGAACTAAATTGTTCATGAGTAAGAGCTGGTGAGGTGGAAAGAGTGTCAATCAGGGCGGCGACTTCCGAGGCTTCGCCGGCGTTCATCGAACGAGTAGTTTCATTCACGGGACGCTCTTCTCTTTCCACGGCTTCATTTTCGGTACTAGAGTCGAAGACAACATTGACGTCATCATTCTGGGAGTTCCTCTCCAATACTTCAGTTGTTCTCTTATCTTGTACGGACGGTAATACCCATGGTATTTCGGGTGCGCTTCCTTGTGAACGCAACATGTACGGATGGGAGGGGGGTGCATTTACTGTTCTCCCGGCCTCATTACTTCCTCCCGGAGCGGGTGGTTGCCTCTCGGGCTCCACGATCGGTTCGTCTCTGGGCATCGCGGGGGGCGGTAGGAAAATTTCGTCCTCGGAACAAGTCGACGGCACCTGCGGTACTGGCGGCGCAGCTTCTTTAGCTCGGACTCGTCTTTCCCGGCGACGGGGCTCCTGTGGCAGGTCTCCTACCTTAGGCTTCATCCGATTTGCATGAACAACTTTAGTTTTGTTGGTTTTCACATGTTTGATCAGAAAATTGACCAGAGAGTACTGGTCAATAATCCTATAGGGTCCCTCATAAGTAGGGTGCAGCTTTTTTGTTAACCCCGGTTTAATTTGTGGGACTGCTAAATATACGAGGTCGTCAACCTTAAATGAATAAGTCTTGTGACGCTTATCGTGATATTCCTTTCTCTTCTTATCCTGTTCTTCTCTGAATTTTTATGCTAAGTCGAACGCATACCGGATGCGGGCTTCAATTTCGCATTCGTAATTCTTGTCAATGCCATAATATGGCCTTCTCGGCGTGGTGATGATGTCACCAGGGAGGATGGGATCTCTCCCGTAGAATAGCAGAAAGGGGCTTTCGCCTAAAGAAGAATGTGGACTCGTGTTATACGCAAACATACAGAACGACAGCCATTCTGGCCAGTCTCTTTGACTTTTTTCGACGTAATGACGTATCTTCTGGATGAGACTTTTGTTCATCCTCCCGACAATTCCGTTTCCGACGGGATGATACGCTGTAGGGAACAGTTTTTTGATACCCAAAATCTTACAAACTTCTCGCAAAAGTTCAGAGGTAAAATTAGATCCTCGGTCGGTCAATAGTTGGATTGGAATAGAATGACGATTAAAAACACTGGTGACTAATGCCTTAGCCACAGTTTTCGCAGTTTGGTCCCTAAGAGGAACGGCTTCCGTATATCTGGAATAATGGTCTGTGACCACTAAAATATACTTATAACCTTCATAAGAAGTGGTAATTGGTCCCAGAATGTCGGCGGCAATACGGTAAAACGGATGTTTTACTGGCGGAAAACTTTGCAAGGGTTGTTCTTTGCGCTTGGGTCGAGCTGCATGGAGCTGACAACTTTCACATTCAGCACAATATTTCTGAATATCAGAACGCATGGTTGGCCAATAATACTGTTTATCAATTTTCACTCGCATCTTCTTGGATCTTATGTGACCACTGGATGGAATGTCGTGGTACAAATACAGCACGTGGTTTCTCAGACTATTCGGAATGACGACCTGTTCCCAAATCTCCTTTCCATCTTGGGATCTTTTTATGTGATACAATACGTCTTCCTCATCCATGAAAAAGTTCTCTTCTCTATCCGGCCAATCACAGGGGAGGGGCTTCACGCCCGTGCCCTTGAATTACTCTCTAATCCCTCTCCACTCTTCCTCTAGGTGTTGTTCTCGAGCTATCTCTTGTTTACATAACAGCGGCTCGTATTCTGCTATTGCAGAAATGGGAACTCTTGAGAGGCCATCGGCATTGGTGTTTTTTATGCCTGGCTTATGCACAATGTCAAAGTTATATTCGGCTAACGCGAACGCCCAGCGGGCAAGTTTCGAAGTTGGGTCTCTTAGATTAAACAGCCATGAAAGAGGACGATGATCGGTTTGCAACGTGAAATTTTTGTCATACAAGTACACTCGAAATTGCTTAATGGCATACACTACTCCCAAACATTCTTTTTCGATCACCGAGTTATTTAGTTCACTCTTTTTTAGCAAACGACTGCAATACGCAATAGGATGTTCCTTTCCTTCGAAGCGCTGTGATAAAACTGCACCTAACGCATATGAGCTCGCATCTGTGGCGACTATAAATGGTTTGGAAAAATCAGGACTTTTTAGAATTGGAGCTGTAATTAAGAGTTGCTTAAGGGTGAGGAATGCTTTCTCTACATCATCAGACCAATCAAAAGGTGTGTCTAATTTAGTTAAATCAGTTAATGGCTTTGCAATGGCACTGAATGATTTCACATGCCTGCGGTAATAATTTGCCAATCATAGAAAAGATTGAATTTCTTTAACGGTTTTCGGCCTTGGAAAATTTTTTACTGCTGTGATTTTCTCTGGATCGGGAGCAATGCCACGTTCAGATATGACATGCCCTAAAAAATTTACTTCACCATTGAGAAATTGACACTTACGGGGTTTAAGCTTGAGATTCGCTTCCTTCAACCTGATAAACAACATCTTTAAACTGTCTAAATGTTCAGCAAATGTTTCATTAAATGTAATGAAATCGTCTAAATAACAAAGAATACGGTCCTGTAAGCCTCTGACTATGAAATTAGCGGCTCTTTGCCATAGCGCTGGTGAATTGTTTAAACCCATAGGCAATCGCTTAAACTGAAATTTCGCGTCCGGGGTACTGAACGATGTTTTGGCGGAATCACTAATTTCAAGTTGAAAATAGCCTTGATTCGCATCTAATACACTGAAATATTTCGCCTTGCCTAGCTGACTCAAAGTTTCATTCACATTGGGTAAAGGGAACGAGAAAACAGTTGTAACCTTGTTCAATTTACGATAATCTACAACGAATCGATAAGACCCATCCTTTTTCTTAACTAGCAATGCTGGTGCATTCCAGGGGCTAGAGCTGGGTTCAATGACCTGATGTTTTAACAAGTTATCTATCATTTCCTTCATGATACCTCTCTGTGAATAAGGAATTCTGTAAGGGGGTTGAGCTACAGGAGGGGATGAGCCAGTATCAATTTTGTGGTGTTCAATTTTACAACATCCCAGGTCCCATTCATGGTGTGAGAATGCTCCCTCAAATTCATATAACAAGTTCTCTAATGGTATTCTTTTGTCAGGGGTTAAATGATCCAAATGGAATAAATTTAGAAATTTTTCTTTATCTATCTTAACTTCCTTTCTTTCTTCAATAGTTGTACTCAATTCCACCCTTTCCTCTTCTGCCTCATTTAAATTTCCAATAATTTTATTTGCCTCTAAAATTAACGTTTCTCCAGAATAATTCAATAAACGAATAGGAATGGTATCATTTTGCGAAACCTTAACCAATACCTTAGCTGCTAACAACCCTGGATCAGAAAAATCTTTAGGTTCAAGTATCCCAATACGATTTTTGAACGCTGTACTCGCCAATTGACCTTCACAAATAATTTCAGAATGCGGAGGAATGGATATTTTATGCTTACATTTAACAGAAACAGTCTCCATAATTTCTCTGATATTAGAGACTTCAGTTGAGTCACTTTGATTTCTCGACTTTGGCCTTTTTCCCATAAAGAAGATGTTATTCTTTTTGGCATGTAAACTATTGCTTTGAAAATCAATAACAAAACCATATCTCCTTAAAGTATCTCTTCCCAATATAGCTTGATAAGGTATATCTTCCCTTCTTTTCCATATGTAACATTTTAACATGTATCTTTTTGTACCAAATTTAAATTTAATTAAATATATGCCTTCAGTAGGGAAATGGTGTCCCGTAACCCCAACCAAATTTATAGCGGGTTCTGTAACCTCAGTAACTTTATACCCTAATTTAATTATTTTTTTTAACATGTCTTCGCCTAATAGCGTTACTTTGGCTCCGCTATCCACTAAGAATTTAACATTAATTTCCC
>JAHWFO010101743.1:420754-439313 GCA_023313115.1 Rhysida immarginata | reverse complement strand
TATTCCTTGGGCATCTATAAAGAATCTTTCGATCACTTTAGCACTTCGACGGGAAGTTCCATCAATCTCGTCAAGTCTAAAGTGATCGAAAGATTCTTTATAGATGCCCAAGGAATACGCATCAGATGCAAATAATACTACATCATCAGCGTATGCCAGCGTACGGATGTTGATGGAAGCAGCTGGCAAATCGTATCCCCGGACATCTGGGTGGCGATTAAGAAATTGTAATAATGGCTCCAAATAGAAAATGTATAAGAGGGGAGAGATGGGACACCCCTGCCTAACGCCTTTGGACAGTTCGAAGAAAGGCGAGTTGGAGCCATTAATCGCCACGCATGACGTGGCAGAAGCATACAGTGCTGAGATAATCGTAGCAAATTTCCGAAGATGAAGATGGTGAAACACTCGGAAAAGAAACACGTGATTCACCTTGTCAAAGGCCTTTTCCTGGTCAAGACTTAGGACAGCAAGAGTCTGATGACGCACACATGCTTCCTCCATAACACATTTGATGGTGATGATGTTGTCGGACATCCTGCGAGATGGAATGGAGCAGGATTGTCCCGGATCGAAGAACTCGTCGGCGAAGCATTTTAGCCGTTGTTGTAGCACGCCAGTGAAGACCTTATAATCTGTGTTGAGTAGAGTAATAGGCCTCCACTGGGTGACGAGTTCAGGATTCGGTACCTTGGGGAGTAAGATGATTCTCCCCGCGGTAAAGTCCGACGTGATGGAGGAAGGGTCCTTAAGGATGGAGTTGAAAACTTGCACCAGGAAAGGCCCAAGAAGTTTCCAAGTCGCATTGAAGAAAGAGTACGGGATGCCGTCTAATCCAGGGCTGGACTGATGACGGCCATCCATCGACAGAAACTTCTTGACTTCATCTTCGGAAAAGGGACGGGTAATTGACAGGTCAGCATCCGCAGTGAAAGGTCTAAGTGCCTCGATCCAGTTCGTCGTGGCGTCGGATGGAAAGACTGGGTGGCCAAAAAATGATGAAAAATGGGAGTGAAAAGCCGACAAGATGTCAGCGTCGGTTTCCACTGTCCCATTTTCCACCACCAAACGATGGCACCTCTTCTTGTTGGCGCGACGCCTCTCCTCAGCGAACGCAGCTGACGACATATTCCGGACGTCAGACGCCCAGGACAGTTTGGCCCTGAGAGCTGCGCCGGCGGCCTTGCGGATCATTAGAGCATTGATCTCGCTCTTCACCTGGCGGATGTCATCAGCATATGCCCCCTTCGGGATGGAACAGCGGAGGAGACGCAGGATTTCTTGGAGCATGAGGAGATGGCGCCGATTGCGTCTAGCAGCTTCACACCCAATCTTTCTAAAGAAGCGACGGAGCTTAGATTTGAAAGAAAGCCACGAAGCTAACGACGGAGGCAGGTTGTGAAGGTGTTTTTCCACAAACCGAACGAACATTCCCTTGTATTTATCGATGTCAAGCAGAGAAACGTTCAGGAACCAATTGTCCGAAGTAGTACCTGCAGAGGAGGCAGGGAATGGAGGGTTCCAGGACCACTTGATGGCACTGTGGTCTGAAAAAGAGCAAGGAATGACCTCCATGGAACCAGGGGCACCAGCGAAAGTGGCGTCTACTAGAAATAGGTCCAACCTTGATGACACAGAGGGCCCTTGGTGAAAGGTGGACCCCCTTTGGTTGGAATGGGAAGAAGACGCCCACAGATCGAATAGTGCATTCCGCTTGCACAACTGGTAGACGTACCCAGATGAAAAGATGTTGTTCTCATCCGGATGGCAATTGAAGTCCCCAGCAACCACTGCAGGCAAGGACGAGCACAGGTAAAAGTCCAGTTCTTCAAAGAATGTCCGTTTCTCTGCTGATAAACACGGGGCGTACACATTAAGCAATCGGAATTTGAGACCAGATAGCAGGAGGTCCAAAGAAATTACCCTGCACTCACAGTCAAAGACGCAGTTCGACACCACAATGGAGGGGTTGAAGATGATGGTAGCAACCCCCTGTCCATGTGGCGAAGATGAGTTGATGAAGAACTGCGCAGATGGATATTGACTGCGAAGGCCAGGTAGGTTAGCAAGCTGCTGCGAAGCAGCAAGCTTAACCTCTTGAAGGAGTAGGATATCTGGCCTGTACAGGGCAATGAACGATGACAAAACCGATTGCTTAAAAGACGAACCAAGGGAACGAACCTTAAGGGAAAAGACCTTCACTGCGAATTTAGGCTGACGGGGGCTGACCTGTATCTGAAGGAGTCTTGAGCCTCACGGATGACGGAGGAGGCTCAGTTGTCTTCCGTCTAGGGGAGCGAGCACGTCCCGAAGAGGAAGAGGGGCTGCGATGATGGCGGTCTACGCAGCTGTCTCGTTCAGATGAAGAGGACACAGAAATCCCGTCCCTCTTGCTACGATGTCGTCGGGCCTTTTTCTTGCGAGGGCTCTTAGGCGTGGCAAGAAGATCCCGCTGAGCAGACGCTGATGGCTTGGTAGTCCCAGCAGAGGATGAAATAATACCAGGCGTGGGCGCACAGACGATTCGAAGAGGCTGCGATGCCGATGTGAGAGCAGGTGGAGGAAGAGTTGGAAACTCCTCCACAACAAACACCGATCCGGAGCACAACGAATCGTCCAAGATGACTTCAGCAGAGTGGCAGTCCTCCAACATTGGGGAAACATCAGGCGAAGGTGCACGAGAGGAAACAGTCTCTTGCACCACACTAGGCCGAGGAGGGGGAGTCGGCATCTCCTTCCCAGGAGTCGTAGGACGAGGCGACGATGGTGGGGTCGTCTTCGAAATCCTTGGTGAAGGAGGAGGCGACGATGGTGGGGTCGCCTTCGACTTCCTCGGTGATGAAGAAGGCGCCGATGGTGGGGCCAACTTCGATTTCCCCGATGAAGGAGGTGGTGACGACAACGATGGGGTCGTCTTCGACGTCCTTGGTAGAGGACGAGGCGCTGTTGCTCTGCTCGGCTCAGTTGACTTGGCCGGTGAAGTCATCTTTCCTGGTTGCTGGGACGACATTCCTTGAGGCGATGGCGATGGGGCTGCTGATAGGGCATCTGACCTCTCCTGGCACTGGTGGAACTTGTGCACCGTCTTGTGGCAGAAATCACATTTCCGGAGGAGAGGACAGTCTTTTCGAACATGAGAAGACTTTTTGCAGTACCAGCAGCACTGCCTCTGGCCCTTGTACGACACGGAGACGGTTATTCCGCGCATCACAAGGTTCGTAGGAATGTCTCTATGGAGCTCCATGAAGACTACGATGTCGCCCGTCATCTGAAGAGGAGAATCTGGGTGCAGGGGGTACGAAACTCTACGCACCACCCCATAGTCCGACATGTAGTCTCGGAGATATTTTTCAGCCATCAGTGGCGATGCGCCCCGGATAAGAACTGGAACGTATCCGGGTTCGGCGTAACTCAGGTGGACGGTGGTTTGTCCAACCTTGACGAAGTCCGCAGCCACTATGCGGTCTGCTACGTTCTGTTGCCTGCAGAGCATCTTCGATTCTGTCGAAGAAAGCCTCTGCAGAACAGTCACAGCGGGGTGACCCGACGGGAGAACCGGAGGTATACGCGTCTTAGCGTATAGCTCCTTCATGAACATGCCGACGGCGAAGGGGCCGTCGACAATCATATCAACCATGCGATCCATGGTTGATATTAAGAAAGTTTTTAGTTTGGAGGGAGAAAGTAGACCTCCCCCAGGAAACACCAGGGGGAGGCAAACACACTACACAATTTTCTGACCAAGGTTGAAGGTCTGAAGAGTAGCAGAGTAGCAGAGTAGTGAAGAAAATTTGCAGTGTTGTCCAATTTAAGCTTTTGGAGCAACAATCCAAAAGCTCATGGCTAGCACATGAAAACAATGGAAAAGCTTTTCGTGAAGCATGGGCATGCAAATTATGGAATAGCATCAACTGCTGAATTTTAACAATTGATAAGCCTAAGTAATTGTTAAGTAAGACATGAAAAAAAATATAATTAATATAAATAATGGAATATACATAAAGACATTCTCAGCATTATAATTCTAAATATTATTTGCAGGATCCTGTTTCAGTAAATGATATAAAAAAAAATAAATGCATCAATGCAACAAACTGCATATATAAAAAAAATAGTAATAGTCTTAGAGAAATGCCCATAGGAATTGTATATAAAAAAAAAAATAAAACTCTCAGAAAATATGCCCATTTAATATGTAGTCTGTCAAAGTAAGATATTTGAGGTAATAAGGAATATAGATTCAAAGCCAAGAAATAATATAAAATAAATTAATGATAAATAGTGGTTTTCCGGATAACCAAAAAAAAAATTGAACTTAAATGTTAATTGGCAAGGAATCAAAAAAAAAAAATGTGATGTGAAAAATTTCTCATTTTGAGCATCACAAAGGCACTGTTCCTTCGTTGCTTTCCACCTTTGGGCGGCCTGAGTCCTCGTCTGTCCGACGAAATCGTGCTGGGTCCCGCTGGGGTGTCGAAGGCGGCGTGCCTTGCTGTCCTAGCCGTCTGCGCTCGCTTCTTCTCCGGCTTCTTAGATGGCTGCCGTACGCTAAGACGAGTGCTTAAAGAGTTATTTTGTCTATTACTACTTATAGATACAGAAGGTTGCTTACGACTCTTTCTGAGACTAAGTTCTGCTTGGTTCGCCTTGCCTTCTCCTTCCAACATCTGTCGGCGATTGCGAGCTCTTCCATGCTGTCGGAGTCCTGGGAACCACGCCCGTCGTCTGCTGTTGGAGCTGGAGCAGATGGTATTAGCTCCAGCGAACACCCTTAAATCGATGTTGTAGCAGGGTGCTCAAGTGCACATGCGTAAAGCGTTTTTTTTTTGTTTTTTTTTTTCCGTGAAGCCTTTTTTTTCAGTTTCAAGGCTCGTTTTTCCACCGGTAGGTCATCAGAAATCTAATGGGAAATTGTAATGGTGAGCATAATTATTATTATGGGCCCCTCCCGTTTATAATATAATATAAGACGTTTAGATGTAGCGTAACGCCTTTTGAAGACCAAAGGACCTAGCCGATACCATTCTAAGAGGAGGAAGGACCGTAGATGTGAAGATCCTTTTTTTTCCACGCAGATGACGGTGTGGAAAAAGTCCCCCTCGCTCTGTCCATTCTTGCCGTCCAGAGTTCTTTATTCAAAAACATAATAGGTATCGCTAGATCTGAATTCAGTGGATCACCGGTGGAAAAATCCATCAGGAATCGCACAAACTGATAAGAAATCCTAGGTAGATTGTAATGATGACAAAGCCGATTCCAGATGGATTGTGCAAACGAGCACTCGAAGAATATATGTCGTATTGTCTCTACAATGCCACATTGTAGACAACCAGCAGATCTGACCACCCTCCATAGATGAAGACGCTGGAGGGAGTAAAACCCGTGGTGCAGCAATCGCCATTGTATGGAGAACACAGTTCCATCAAAGGCAACAGATTCCCTTTAAAATGGCTGGCCACGGATAATCTGGCGAAAGATGTCGGTAGTCTTGCCTTCGTCAGACTGCTGGTAAAACCAAGATAGACTCAAATGACCCCAATCTTGGTATTCTATTTGACGTAATGATGGCAAAAAAGTCACTAAGTCCCCTTGCATAAGATGGTAAATAATTGGGTGACGTACATTAATAGTTATTGGCAGCAAGGGAGGTAACGGAATCCTATTCACCTTAAAAAAGACTCGAAGGTATACAAACACAAAGTTCGCCCATAAAAGTGGGGGAGAGAGAAAAACACGAATCATTGCAGCAAGCCTTGATGCAATGAGGTATCGCCGAATCTCGGGCAGGCCAAACCCTCCCCTTTCAAAGGGAGTGAAGAGAAACTCTGCCCGAACAGGATGACGCTGAACAGAACTCCTCCACACACTCTTAACAATAGCACTGCGAACTTTGTGAAGCATTTTTGCTGGTGGTAAAGTGAATAGGCACTTAGCAGATAACAATGATAGAATATGCGTCCGTACAAACCGCACCTTGACAAGCATTGACGTGGAGAAACAAAAATTCCTGTCAAGGCGGGCAATACACTTATCCACC
The DNA here is from genome assembly GCA_023313115.1 of Rhysida immarginata. Classification (NCBI taxonomy): domain Eukaryota; kingdom Metazoa; phylum Arthropoda; class Chilopoda; order Scolopendromorpha; family Scolopendridae; genus Rhysida; species Rhysida immarginata. The sequence goes on along the minus strand of JAHWFO010101743.1, from coordinate 433,276 downwards.
ACTTGCTGCCAGTGGATAGAGTCCATGTCCGGTAAAAAAGAAAATATAAATCCAAGCACTGTGATCTGACCACACCATGTTATTGGAAATAACTTGAACTTGTCGATCGTCCATTTCCCAATCGCAATTCCCTTCGACTTGACGAGGTTGATGGTACTCCCCGTCGAAGTGCTGAAGAGATCGAAGGTTTTTTTGTAAATGCTCAGGGAATATGAGTCCGAAGCAAACAACACGACGTCGTCGGCGTATGCTAATGTCCTGATGTTGATAGACGCAGCTGGTAACTCATATCCCCGAACCTCCGGGTGGCGGTTCAAGAACTGGAGTAATGGCTCCAAGTAGAAGATGTACAGGAGAGGTGACAGAGGACATCCCTGCCTGACACCTTTTAAGAGTTCGATGGTAAACGAGGTGGAGCCATTAATCGTCACACATGATGTGGCTGATGCATACAGTGCAGAAATAATCACAGCAAAAGACCGAAGATGAAGCTGGTGAAACACTTGGAATTGAAATTCGTGATTCACCTTATCAAATGCTTTTTCCTGGTCGAGACTTAACACTGCAAGAGTTTGTTGACGAACTTGCGCTTCTTCCATTACACACCGAATAGTTATAAGATTGTCTGTCATCTGCGTGTTGATATTGAGCAGGATTGACCAGGATCGAAAAACTCGTCGGCGATGAGCTTAAGCCGTTGCTGGAACACCCCAGTGAAGATTTTATAGTCAGTGTTCAGCAATATTATCGGTCTGCACTGGGTTACGAGTTTTGGGTCTGGACATTTGGGGAGCAAGATGATTTTCCCCACAGTAAATTTCTGTGTGATGGAAGACGGATCTTGAATAACGGAGTTAAAGACTCGCACCAGGAAAGGCCCAAGAAGGTTCCACGACGAATTAAAGAAGAAATATGGAATGCCGTCTAAGCCCGGGCTGGACTGATGAGGGCCATCTGCCGAAAGAAACTTCTTGACCTCATCTTCGGTGAAGGGACGCGTTATAAACGATTCGGATTCCACAGAAAAGGTCTTAATGCCTCTATCCACTGCTTCGTGGTGTTTGACGGAATGATTGGATGGCTAAAAAATGATGAAAAGTGAGAGTGAAAGGCTGATAAGATGTCGGCATCAGATTCCACTTCCTCACCCTCCACCATTAAACGATGACAATGTTTATTGTTAGCCCGACGCCTCTCCTCAGCGAAGGCTGCCGATGACATGTGCCTAACGCGAGCTGCCCAGGTAAGTTTGGCCCTGAGTGCTGCGCCGGCAGCTTTCCGGATCATTAGAACATTTATTTCACTCTTCACCTGATGAATTTCAGCTTGAAACTCCTCCTTAGGGGTGGAACAACAGAGGAGTCGCAATATTTCTTGCAGCATGAGGAGGTAACGATGACGACTTCTGGCTGCATCCAATCTAATCTTCCGAAAAAATTTTTTGATTTTAGTTTTTAAGTTCAACCACGATTCAAGCGTCGGAGGCAAATTGTGGAGATGTTTTTCCACAAACTGAACGAACATTCCACGGTACTCTTCATTGTAGAGCAGAGAAACGTTTAGAAACCAGTTCTTATTGGTATCCTGACCTGCAGCAATTGCCGGAGAAACAAATGGAGGATCCCAAGACCACAAGATGGCACTATGGTCTGAAAATGCACAAGGAATAACCTCCATTGTTCCAACTGTACCAGCAAACACATTGTCGACCAAAAAAGATCTACTCGCGACGCCACAGTGGGTCCTTGATGAAATGTGTACCCACTGAGATCACCACGAGAGTTCACAGGCCATAGATCAAACAATGCATTTTGCTGGCACAGGCGATGCACATGTCCAGACGAAAAGATGTTGTCAGCGTCTGGATGACAGTTGAAATCACCGGCAATCACTACAGGAGATGATGAACACAAGTAAAATTGCAGGTCGCTGAAAAAGTCTCGTTTCTCTGCATTCGTGCAGGAGCATACACGTTAAGCACTCGGAATTCAATATTAGAAGGTGTAATGTCTAAAGATATTACCCTGCACTCGCTGTCGCACAAATAATTCGACACCTGAATGGAAGGGTTGAAGATGATAGTTGCAACCCCTTGCCCAAACGGTGACGAAGAATGAATGAAAAATTGTCCACCAGGAAATTGTCTGTGAAGGCCGGGTAGATCGTACCATACTTGTGAAGGATCAAGCTTCACTTCCTGAAGCACAAGTTTGTCCGGCTTGTACAGGGCAATAAACGTCGATAAAATCGATTGCTTAAAACACGAACCCAGGGAACGCACGTTCAGTGAGATGACCTTCATTGTGGAATCACGTTGCTGGCTCTTGACACTTATTCGAAGGAGATTGGAGCTTCACAGATAGCGGTGGAGGCTCCCTCGACTTCCGCCTCGGAGATCGATGCGAGGAGGAAGTACTGCGATGATGGCTACCGCGGCTATCTCGGTCAGATGAAGAAGAAGCAGCAACGCCGTCCCTTCTGCTGTGATGCCGTCTGGTTTTAGGCTTGCGAGTTTTCGATGCCGTCGCAAGCCCCTCCCGCTGTACTGATGCTGATTACTTTAAATTCCCAGCTGATGATGACACTGAGGCTGACGTAGGCGCACAGGCGATCCGTAATGGCTGCGAAATCGATGTCTTCGCAGGCGGAGGAAGGGCTGGAAAATCTTCCTCTGGAAAGATCGATTCGGATAATCCTGAAACGTCTACATCATCTTCTGCAGAGTTCACCTCCTCACCATCGAGATGTCGCTTGATGGCTCAGGCAAGGGGGCGCCATCTTGGATCTTCAATGGCGGAGGAGTATGTGGTATCTCCTCCTTTGGTTTCACGGATAGTGGCGCTGGAGGCGGTGGAATTTCCTTCCTTGTTTCCAAAGGCGGCGGAGATGGCGTCGTACGCTGCCTTCGAGGTGGAGGAGAAGGTGTCGTAACTCTGCGCGGCATTGGTGACTTAGCTGGCGATGTCATCTTTGGAGATTGCTGGGAAGACATTCCTTTAGGCGATGATGGAACTGCTGGTGATGCAAACGTCCTCTCCGGGCACTGATGGAATTTGTTGACTACTTTGTTGCAGTAGTCACACTTCTTAAGGAGAAGACAGTCTTTCCTGACGTGAGATGTTTTTTTTACAGTACCAGCAGCACTGTTTTTGACCCTTGTAAGACACGGAGACACGATCTCCGCAGATGACAACCTCGGTTGGAATGTCTCTATTTAAGTCTATGTAGACTACGATGTCGCCCGTCTTCTGAAAGGAGAATCGGGGTGCTGAGGGTACGAAACCCTATGCCCCACACCGTAGTCTGACATGTAGCCCTTGAGATATTTTTCATTCATCAGCGGCGATGCACCCCGGATGATAATTGGTAAATATCCGGGTTCTGCATAGCTCAGGTGGACGATGGTCTGCCCAACCTTAATGGTATCGCAGACACTATACGGTCTGCCACATTACGTTGCCTACAGAGCATTCTCGACTCAGTCGGAGTAAGCCTTTGTAGAACCAAAACAGCGGGGTCGCCAGACGGAGTACAGGAGGAATACTCGTTTTAGAGTACAACTCCTTCATGAACATGCCGACGGAAAAGGGCCCGTCCTCAATCATATTCACCATGTTCTCCAAAGTCACAAAGAGTTCGGGGGGGGGGGGGGCGAAACCTCCCCCGGGGGTGGCCGGGGGGAGGGTCACTTAGAGTCACAAGAATCACTCACTCACACACGCAGACGAGGGTACAATCAGCTATTCTATTATAGCGTCCCGACTGCTTGTCCTTCCATCGGGCTGGCGAGAGGATGTCGGCACTGTCCTCCGTCTACTGGAGTCGCCTCGTAGAACTGACCTTCTCCCCCGATTATTGCCTTGCTCGGCCTTTTTATTTCGTTTTTTAGACGGCCTATTTTGAATATTTTTGTTCTCAGCCAATGGTTGATGAGCACCTTGGCTCTCGAACATTCGGGCGCTCTTAAAAAATTGCATAGGAGGAGGGATTGTATATTTCTGTTTCTCCTCCCAACCTTTAGCTGGCCGCGCTCCCCGTTGCTTAACTTGTTTAGCGGACCTTGTCTGATCGTCTCTCTTGGCTCGATTCTCTCTCGCCTTAGAGAAATGATCTGACACGCAGTCTCCTTCGAGACAGTCGCACTTACTGTTGTCAACACTCTCTTCTGTTTCTGGTTCCTTATCAAAAATGTCGGTGTACCATTTCAAAAGTTACAGTTCTCGCCATTCGTTGCTAAATATAGTCTGCAATAGACCCTCCACGTTATTTTTCTTGGCAGCTACGATGGGGTGTCCATACCAAGATCAGAAAGAGGTCTTCCTTTTATCTTGTCTGTTGCCCATCCCCTTTTCAAGAGAGTCTTAACGCTGTTCGTCGTACCTGAAGAATTCCGAGGATTTTATTTGGATGATTTCTGTAGTCTTTCCTGGCTTTTTTGGCGGAGATACGTGTCATCTGACTGATTTTGTGTAGTTTTTGGAAGCAGGTCGACAAGGAATTGGTGCCTTTCAGAATCCAATCCTCACTATGGATATGTGTTTGTCGTTTACAACTTGCGTCAGTCACATGTTGCGATACGACGCTTCTGTTTATTCGGACAAGTGCGGTTTTGCTTGAAAATTCACTATGGCGCTGTGCTGGTTTGCTTTAGATATATTGATTTCGTAGTACCTGTATAAAGGCATATGTGTGTGCGATAATCATCTTCATTTCTATAAAATATGGACATATGCTTTTTTGCGTGATTGCTCCTCAATTACTGAAGCATGAAATATAAGCACGGGTATCGAGTCTCTCGATTTGTCGAGTAAACACAGCGTCTACGCGTAAGGTGCGTCTTCTTACTCTGGTCTATGCTCACACTACGAATGTAGGACCGCAACACGGCACGTGCAATCTTTTTGCAATATCTAATGATTATTGCATCACCCGTAATGCTTTTTTTTGAGTCAGGACTTTATTCTTAACTATAGAGAGGAAGGAATCGGTAGAAATAAATCAAGCGTTCAAAGCACGTAGAAATTCAACAGGCACAAATTATAATTAAGATGAAGACTTCAAAACCCCCGGGAATGTTCTGCATTACGATGCAAATGGCGCGCATATAAAAGATATCTTGTAAATGATATAATGTTTTGCCTTTGACTCATATTGGCTAAAGCACAATACAAAGGTTGAGGCAAAAGTAGTGACCGATCACCGCGCAAACTTTTAAATGGGCACCAGACAGGAACCACTCATTGCTAATCTTCAAAGTAGAGTCCATCTGGGCGAAAAAGTCACGCATAACGTCTTCAACCTCACTGATATTGGCGAAGTGCCGTCCACGCAGGAAGTGCGTCAGTGACCGGAAGAGATGTTAGTCGGAAGGTGTCAGGTCGGGGCTGTATGCTGGATGTAGCAGAACCTCGATTTTTTCCAGCAGTTGACGACACACCTTCACCCATTGTTGTGCTTGCACGGGCGTCAGCTCGTGGGGCACAACTCTGCAGCTGCTGTTGACCTTTCCCATGGCGTGCAGATGTCAAGCAACACTCGATTGTGATGTCCGGATGTCCGCCGCTAGTCCACGGCTGGTGCTGCCTGGGTTGGCTTCCACTTGTTGCCGTAGGGCTGCGTCATCCACTTCTTTGGGTCTTCTGCTCCTTGGCGCATCTTCCAGGCCCATGTCTCCAAACGAAAAGCGGGAGAACCACCGTCGTGCTGTCCGTTCATTGGTCACACCCTGACCTTCCACCCTGCAAATTTCGGCGTCTGCTGCTCGCGCACTGGTTTCCTTTTTCCAATAGTGACGAAGGAGCCCGCGTATCACCAATTTTCCTGCCATATTTTTACACTGGCTGACGCAGGTGGCACAATGTCTATGGCATTCAAATTCGTACTGACGTTTCTTCCCACTCTTTTCTCTTAATAAACTGCGATATACCCTTGTGGTAAATGGTCTTCGCACAGAATTCGTCAAACTCTAACCCCCCGCCCCTCCCGAGTCGGCCACTACTTTTGACTCAACCTCTGTATAAACATAAGTATAGACAACTGCATGCAGGCAGCCATTTGATTCCTATTTCATATGATGACTTCTTCTTGTGTTGCAGCAAATTCAAACTTCAGAAGCAAATTCCCATCTAACTTTTGTCAAAAAGAATGTGTTCAAATCTGCAAGTTTGAATTTGTTGCAACACAAGAAAGAAGTCATTGTATGAAGGAGGAATCAAAATGACTGCCTGCTACCAGCTCTCCATACTTTCTTTATATAGTGCTTAAATATTAGATTTCTCTGAGCTGCAAAATTTCGCATGGTGGCAAAATATGGCATATTTATTCGTCGGAATTCTCTTTGCCTGAATATCATATACAAAGTTGCATCAACATACGGTTGATTAAAACAAGCCCCAGAGAGCTCTGAGTAGGTTTCATTTCATTTATAACGCTTCTTTTTAAACGGCTTGAATGTTTATGTCTTATAAGAACATTTGTGAGATCTGCCATTTTTAATCTTAGCCATTTGACCTTGTTCATAAGAATTCGGAAAAAATTTCTCACAAAAATTCTCCCAACAATTCTTACAAAATTTCTTGCAAAAATTCTGAAAATTTTGGTAAAATTAAGAGCTCATAGTCAATAAATATTTAATATGTTGAGTAATGAGTTTTAATTTAATACTTTTCTTTCTAGACTAAAATAGACAAAATGATGTGGACGCATTTCTTACTCTTAATAATAATCATTAATATGGGACTCGCTTCAATGAAAAACAAATTATTCGCATCATATGGACCTGGAATTAGTTCGGATTCTTTACAGAAACTGCAATTATTTAGCTTCATTCAGTGTGCCGGGTTTTGTATTGGTCATAAAGAGTGCAAGACTTTTAGCTATTCTCAACAGGTGAGTTTAAGAAAATTAATTAATACTCTACAGGGAAAATGCTTATTTTGGTCCCCTCTAACACCCTTTAAAATTTTGCCAGATATTTTTTGAGCACCGTTAATATTAATAAGAATGTTTGGTATTATTAATATACAGTAATATCATTCTTCGTGTACGTGTACAGGGTGTTTGTAATTACACTGACATTACTCAGAGTTATCTGTAGCTCCATCTCCCAATCGAAATGGCATCCAATTTTGTAGAGGGGCTAATGACGATATGGGAAGAAGGGTTCCGCGAAAAAAGAGAGTAGTTCCAAATGTCGCCGATAGGAGAAAATGTGGCGCCATGTAGTGTAAAAAAAAAGTTAAAAATAACAGACAAATAAACAACAAAAACGAAATTGAATAGAAATATAGGCTTTATTCAGCACATTACTTTTCCCTGGCTGAATAAAGGGAAATGATGGTTCCTTCAATGTGACTGCTGTGCTGACACTCGTTTCCTTCCTCTGCCAGGCCTACCTGTTAGCATGCTTGTTTTTTCAAATTTCTGAATCATGAATTTCAGTGCATTAATTGATAGAGGGCCTTTGGGCAGTTTGTGACAGGTTCTAAACAACTTCCCAATTCCGCCCTCAGAGATAACGTAAGACGCATGTTGAGATAAGCTGGTTCCCGAAATATCCTTAGGAGATTTACCCATGTCTTTTTAGCCCGAATTACTGGTGCTGTTTTCACTTACGTAAGCGAGAATTTGCATTATGGATTTACCTATGTCGACGACAGCAGCGCCAACTTTTCTCCTATCGGCGATGTCTGGTGCTATAATTTTTTTGGCGGAATTCTTCTTCCTATGTCGTCATTAGTCCCCGTATTCCCCTATCAAATTTGGTGCCATTCCGGTTGTGAGATCGAGCTACAGATAGTGCTGAGTGTTGTCCGTTTAATTACAAGCGGCTTGTTTATCAAAGGATATCCTGACTGGTTTATCAATCCCTTGGTTCCTAAAGGAGCTTTGTTTTACTCCCTTCTATTTCGATTGTATTTTATTTTTAAGATTCAATTATCCTGCATTGAGTGGAACTTTTAGCCACCGTAAAGTAAGATTTGACGTCGTTGTTTGCCTTTGCTCAATGTTTAGTCTAAGTGGGTTTTTTTTACGATTGATACGTGAAGCAACAGCAAGAGTAATTGCAATCAAAGACCTACATCGAAGTCTGGTAATTGTTGGTCTATTAAAATTTTGATTCTCCTATTTTAAAAAAAAGGATTTGGCGTTTATAATTGTTGAGATTTTTAATTGTTATTCACGTTTAAGATTGCAAGTTCAATATCTAATTATAGATGCATGCATTTTAATATCGTTGTTTCTTTGTTTATAGGTTACTGATAGTAATTGTCATACTTACGCCCAGTTATATCCAGCGCTGGAAGAAAGGGACAATTTTATTTTTTATGTAAGTATTACAGTTTAATAATGAACAGAGTAGATATTGAATTAAATAACAGTGTTTTATGCCAGTTCTTCTGTTAGGATAGATTAGGCAAAAAACTCATTATACAGAGTATTATTTGGGATCTATGGTAACAAATTACAGAGGGCCAGAAAAGTTCTTTCGTCACCATCGATTGTGTTCAATCTGGTAGCCATGCATCGCAGTTTTTACTGCTGGAGGTTGGAACGCAGAACACCAAGATCAACTCGTAACCACTTCTCTTGACACCCTTTCCAAAGACCCGCCCACTGTTTGCGGTCGTCACTTGACGGGTATATCACTGAATGAAATGGAGCGGCTTGCGATATTTTCTTGCATCCGTTCCAGGAACAGGCGAGATGACGCGGCGGTGCACTGCGCCGTGACGCGACGGCTTTTGTTGGTGCAGACATACCTTGCTTACCTCCGTATACTACAAACAGGGAATGTCGCGGGTAAATATGGGGGTTAGAACCTTAGTCTGATAGTACTTGAGGTTGACTTTGGCCTTTGACTGAACACTGTTTAAAGTTAACTTGCCGTTGTAGCTGTATCCCGCCACGATTATGAAACTTTTTAAATTGTTTCCTTCCATTCACAGTACCAATTTCTTAAGTCCTTAGAACTCCTTGGGCTGGAAAAAATGGCTCGGCTCTTGTTGCAGTCGCTTAAATAAACATACGCCTCATCTAATGTGACCACGTATTTCCACTTTTCATCCGCCAGGTATCGTTCATACAGTTTACGGCAGTTTGTCCGTCACTCCTGAATATGGCGCAGCAACAACTTATGAACCTAGCTTTTGTATCGCTTCTCCAGTTGTAAATCGCAGTTGATAATTGTGTTAACCATGTACACAGATGTATCTACCTTTTGTGCAATGGCTCATTGTGTTTGGTGGGTTACATCTGGTTACGAGAGCCCGAAATTTCCGGACGACTTTAGGAGATACGGCTAGTGGATGGTCTCCGGTTGGCCTGTTTTTTACCCTCAGAAATGGCGCCGCTTCTGGTTTTGCCAATGTTATTTAGTACACTTGATATTTTTAATACACAATGTCATCTAGTACACTATTTTAAAAGCATTTACAAGGACTCCTAAAGATATTTCCCCACACAGAAAAAGTCGGATATCTGTCAAAGTAATTGTGATTATTGTGATAAATAAGGCGGCCAAAGTTTTCGAAACAATCAAAGAGTGGAAAGAGCATTTCACCCTTATAAAATACGGAGATCTAGTGCCGCCAAACATGAATTGGGATCGGTTCACAAAAATTGTACAGGGCTGTGTTGGGACACGGCTGGTAGTTAAGTCGTGGAATACGTCTTGTGGTTACATGGCGAATAAGAAATCATTTTGTGCAACACAATTTAAAAATTTTAATTTCTAACATAAAATGTTCAATATACTTGCAATATATCATTATTTTTTAACCAGACTCGTTATTTTTAACCGAACCTTAATTATAAGTCATTCACAACTTACAAATCAGAGGTCTGTGATAAGAGAATAAGAGAAGTATGATACAAATGTCAACAGACTAGAATCAATATCAAATCTGTAGTACTGCCACCCAATGTAGTAGGTGATTCGATGGGCATGTAATCTAAATTGAAACGATTTTTCACAAAGCCAAGAGCTGTAAGTTTAATACAGCATCTACATTGAAGTCTCCAAATATCATAATTTGCACATCAGTATCCACCTCCATGTTGTCTTTGATAGGTGAATATTTTATCATCGCACTGGACAACAACATTGCCATATCAGATATCAAACATTAAGATGATTTTAAACAATGCCTAGTAAAAATCTCACCACACATTAACCATACAAATATTACCGATACCAGCGTCAATCAGTCATCTATAGTTTGACCAGTCTATCAGTGTATGTTCGCATTCGGTTAAAGAGTTAATATTTCTGAATATCCAACACCGCCTGCTTTCCTATAACTTATTGCACCATATTAGGTGAGTGCATCGGATCTAATACAACCATTCTGATTCATTTGTGTTCTCAATTCGAATCCATCTACACTGTCATATCAATGAATTATTGAATCATATGGTTCGCCCCAACAACGATTGCACATTGCAAAATTTGCATAACAGGCTGAGAAAGCTTTAAAGGTGGTGCATGAAACGGCAGGTGCATGAGCCTCAAGATAGGTAAACGTCCGGATTTAACGGACATCCAAAAAGGGATGATAATAGGCTATCGCAGCAAGGGTGCACCATCTCCGAAACGGCGCGATTTTTGAACTGTTCACGGTCCGCTGTAGTGAAGGTGTACAAAGAGTGGACAGCAGGGACAGAAATCGCGTCCCAACACCATCACTGTAAAGGGTCACGAGCCATCGACCAACGGGGTTAGCGGCGCCTACGACGACTCGTAAAAGGTGACAGGAGAGCTACAGTACATCAACTAACCACCAGATTCAACAGTGGTGCCAACAGACGTGTATCTGACATTACCGTTGAACGCAGCCTGCACCAACGTTGACCAGGCCTGAACAATCGACGCATGGTTACTGCACCAATGTTGACCAGGGGTCATCGTCAAAGACGCGTAGACTTTGACGTGAGCATCGCCATTGGACCACAGACGAGTGGGCTAAGGTCGCCTTCTCCGACGAGTCAAGGTTTTTGCTCCATAAGATTGACGGGCGATGGCGAGTGCGTCGTGAACGCCATGAAAAGAGCTGCAGGAGGCTTTTGTGGGCCGAAAACAGGCTGCTGGGGTAGTGTTCATGTGTGGGGAATCTTCTGTTGGGAGCAGTTAGGTCCACTTATTCGTCTAGAGGGCAATTTGAATGCCTGTGGCTATCTGTCAATCGTAGCGGACCAGGTGCACTCGTACATGCTCACGATGTTCCCCAATATGATGGAGTGTTCAATGCACCCTGCCATAAGGCACTTCTCCTTCTGGATTGGTTCGAGGAACACTCTACTGATTTTCGAGTGCTCCCTTGGCCCGCTAATTCGCTGGATATCAGTCCAACCGAAGTCTGTGGGAGCACCTTGATCGCCATGTACGGCAGCTGGACCCTCCACCTATGACTCTCGAAGCTCTGTGGACAGCGCTTCAAGCGGAATGGACTGCCATACCATCGGACACATACCGCGCACTTCCTGCATCCATGCAACGACGCGTAGCTGCAGTTATATTGGCGAAGGTTGGCTGCTCCCATTACTAAGCGGGTGGTCATAATTCAGTGATATGACAGTGTATATGTACAGGTTCACCTGCATTCATCCAAGTCTCACTTATTGCCAAGTAATCAGATGTTAGGTTAGATTAGTACTGTGCATGCGGTACTAAATACTGTGCATTGAGGTTGGTAACTACAACTTATTACACATGATAGCATTCTTGTTGGGAGCATCAACGCTGTTGTTGCAATGAAACAGTCTAAATATATCGGCAAATTTTCCATGCACCATTGTTTACTTTTAAATCTTCTCTAAATCAACTGCTTTCTCCTGAGGAAGCAATTTTTCACCATTGCCGATCTTGGTCAGTATAGTTGAGAACATTTGATTACTCTGGCACATCACTCGTGACAAGTGAAATGAATTGTCGATGATATTGGGGATCACTCGTCCGAACTGACCATACTTATCTCGTCAATTATTACACATTTCACAGAAAGGAATTGGCGATGATACTATTGTAGGACCTTAGGAGTCAGTCCACTGACGCTTTTGCTCTCGGTGTGATTCTAAATACAGAGTGTACAGATTCTAAGCAGTGCAGAGTGTTCCCGTACAAGTTCACTGCAGCCCTACCATTGGACGCGCAGACTATATAAGCATTACGAATTGTATTCTGCCGTTGTCCGAATCAATTTAAGATTTAAAGTTTTCATGATTAGTTTCTATCGTAAATATTTTGCCATTGCCAGCAGTATACCACGTAGACATGTATGCATTCGCTATCGTGTGTGCATATTCTGGGTATAAATTCTAAGATCAACTCTCTCTGTTCACATTACTCTGCAGATGTTTGGATATCACATTGCTACACTTTCATACAAGTGCGATAGCCTTGCCGGTCTGCTATTCGAATTCATCGTTGTTCTCATAACCCGCCTCGCCAACAACATTTCGCATGTACTCATCTTTCATTTTGTTCTCTTTGCAAGTTGTTTGCATTGTCGTCATCTTTCTTGC
>JAHWFO010101743.1:406374-420744 GCA_023313115.1 Rhysida immarginata | reverse complement strand
TTCTGGCAAAACGATCGAAATGTTGGCGACTAGTCTACAAATGTGGCTCATCAAATGGTTGACGCAGAAGATACTACATCCCGCGTCTTAGGCACACATCTGCAGCATGTCTAATAGTTTTAAATTTGTTCTACAGTGAATGTACAGCATGAAATCATTCACATTGGACTGATGAAACTGATGGAGCAAACATATCACGCTACTGTTATGTGGGTGCTTCAAGTCCTTCTCAAACTAAAATCTATTATAAACATTACATGAATATCCAAATTCATTGATACTGAATATAAAACGAAATATGAATTCAGTCTCCCAAATTTTCGCATATATGTCGCTCTTTACTTAAATCATATTTGATGAAGATGCTGTTAATGTTGATGGTTATGGCTCATTATGGACTTCCACTGGTTGAATTCTATCGCTCCATGTAGAAACGTTTATATCATCAGATATTTGCGTCGAATTTTCAGTTATTGGCGCATTCGTATCGAGCTATAGTTTATCTTGGTGGCGCGGCGCCTCAACTTTGAGTCGTTCCGGTTGAGCTCATTGACGCTCAACATCGGACATCCGGGTCTTTTTGGATTCCCCATCTCTCGATCTATATTCCTGTGACGGTGTCTATAATTTTTCTCGTGTTTATTAGGCATAAATTTGAAAATTCTGTAATTTTTGCGAAATTTCCAGACTTCGAAGGCCGATATCTTAGACACTATTAAATATTGAGGTTTAAATTTTAAGCCATTTTATAAAGCGCAGAAAGATAAAACAAATGACACCTCAAACGTTATGGTAGCACAAAGGAAGCCGGATCTTGACTAATTTAATATCCGCCATAGAGCAGATTTTCTGACTCAACTTTGCACTGCGATTGCGCCAGCCAATGAGGTCAGCACGAAATCTATGATGGTCTAAAACATGCTTTATTCTATACTCTATCGAATGCGATATCGATCATTCTTCTATCATTAATAGTTTTCACGTTATTAAAGTTTTCGTGATCAACACTTTTCGTGACATTCACGATTTAAGCGTGGCATCCTAGTCTCGAAACGTCAATAACAGTTTAAATAATTTTAAGTTAATTAAACTTGACTATTCACGAAATCAATTAAATAGCTCTTAGAGAATAGGAATCCATGAAAGAGGCCCTAATAAGTTACTAGAAGGTGACAAGAAGCTAATCCTAGTGTTTGATCTATTCCGTTTATTTTTTTTTTATTCATTATCTATATATTAATACGTGAACGTCGAAATTGGGGAACATTTTTTGGGGGATTTATTATAAAAGGAGGAGAATGAAACTTATTTCATTCGAAAGGTACTGTGCCAGAGAAGCACAGAAAAAAAAACAAGTCTCTACGACTACAATTAGTCCAGATATTAATTAAAAACTTATACCGATAGATGGCGTCGTATGTCCATCAGTGATAGAGTCACTTTATAGGAAGAGTACCGCATTTGAGTAAACTATGCCGCAAGGATTCTGATTGGCTTTTCGGTATCACGTGGCATAATCGCAGCCATTTTGAGTTTTCCCGGGTGAATGCTTGCTAATCGTTTCTATGTACTTCAGTGAGCTTTGAAACTTACTTGGGAGCACTTGAGACTTTAATCAACAAATAGTAAGTTTCAATCGATAAACAGAAACTATTTTATCGATAGCAGTTGCATGTATAGTATTAATAATAAACAAAGTTTTCCTAAGGTTTAGCGATGAATAATTTCGTCAATTAGCTTTCGCTTTATCCGGGCCATTATGCCAAATTGTTGCGCGGTAAACTGCACTAAATCCAGTAGAAAAGGGAAATTAATGTTTTACATTCCAACTGGGAAGAACAAACATCCATGCCCACGGCGGGATTCGAACCCGCGACCCGACGGATTCGAGAACTGGAAAGACTACGCCCCAGCCCTCTCGGCCACCGGGCCGGCCCTGTCCACTCTAAATGAAATATATCATTGAGATTTAATTTAAGCAGTCCAAAAACGATGTGAAAATGAAAAAGAAAAAAATAAATATTAACTTGTCTATTTTTTTTTTAATTTCAAATTCATAAATACCATGTAAAACCTAAAATTCTTTCTACATTCATTTGAATTCAATATTAAATTGATGAAATTTTATAAGTTAACGAAACACAGATTATATTTTGTTATTGATGACCTAAAATAAAAAGAAGTATGGCCAATCCACAGGACCCCGCCGGCCAATCCAATCACCAGGTAATTGCACATTCAGTCTTGATGGACATTACCCATAGTGTGATAGTGCACCATTCTGCTGGAAAAAACTTGGGAAATAGCCATCTTCAGTCAACATTACCACATTACTTTTTTTAGAATATTTAGAACAACCTTTCATGGGATTCCCATATAAATACCCTCTCATCCTCATTAAATCAACGTTTGATGTAACAATTTAATTTGAGCAGTAGAGTTATCTTTTATTTTTACCACGTTAAATATATTTAAAAAACCTATTTATCATGTATTAAGTGAATTTACAAATCGTAAAATATTACAACATAACATTTTACTCGAAATGCGGCGTAAATACTTTGAAAAAATGTTCACAAAACAACGTAATCTCCATACTGCCCTTTGTATGCAGAGAAGAATGAAACTCAAAATGGCGTCGCTCAAGACGATTGCGATACTCTTCTTATAAAGTGACTCTAATCAGTGAGAATTCAGTTCAATTCACGTGAGATTCGTCAATTCAGTTGCAGTGTTTATACCGGATGAGTTTGACACCCTGTCACAAACTTTTAGAGAAGGTAGTATGGATAATTCTAAACAAAAAAGTTCATATGAACATGGGTTCGAATTTAAACGATAACCGAGATATGAACAGAAATAAAAAAGCCGCCACTAAGATCTACAATTTTATAACTCTAGGTTCTACAACATCTAGGATAATGAAGTTTGGGGGAATAATAGGGTATATACAATTGTGTATACCGTTAAAATTTGATCGAATTCTAACGAGTAGTTTCTGAGTTACGCAGTCAACATCGTAACCCGTGTTCACATGTGAGTACTAACCACCACGTGAAACGATGTTGACTACGTAACTCGGAAAAAACTCGTCGGAATTCGATTAAATTTTAGCGGTATATACAGTTTTATGTACCCTGTCATTCTCTAAAATTTCATCAACTAGATGTTATAGAAAGTGAGTTATTAAATTGTTGATCTTAGTGGCGGCATTTTTATTTGTGATGAAAAATTGGAAAGAAAATTCCGCAGCTCTTTGGCTTAGGTTAGGTATTTTTATTTGTGTTCATATCTCGGTTATCGTTCAAATTCGAACCCATGTTCATATCAACTTTTTTGCTTAGAATCACCCCTACTACCTCCCCTAAAAGTTTGTACATTGAATTTTGAATCACTCTGTATATTAACAGGGGTCTGCTATGGCAGAACAACGATCATATTATAAGCTTCGATATTCGCATTGACTAAATAATCACCAATATTAACTAATTTTAGTTCTTTTCTAAACTCAACAAACATATCGGATAAAATTAACCGTTATAAAAACTCAAATAATATAATCAATATAACTAAACAACCTCCATATTGTGAAATATGAACCATAAAATCAACAAACACTGAATAATATAATATTATGGTTGTTTCAACGATAAGTGATATTAATTAAACATTAATATTAAGCATATTCCGAAATATTAAGTAAGAAGGAGCAGAACGAATCTCATAGGATAGACTTGCACAGCTTTTGATGCCAGCGTACGAAATACAACTATGCCTATAATTTGGTTGAACACGGTAAACAAATATTGCCTAAGGAGCGGGTAAACTAACTGCGTATCCTGATTACATATAATATTTATTGGGATCGGCATCAAAATTAAAGAATTCAATAATTTATAGATGAATATACATTGTTGTATAAAAATTATTTGGTAAATGGTAATCATTTTTCGGTGGAGGAATTTTGCGATACAGAAGAGGATTTAGGGACTCTGAGTAACGTCCGAAGGAACCATTTCTGGAGCTTAAAATGACGAGATAGATTGTGAGAAGTGGTAGATCCGCAGAATATATAGTATTGTAACAAAGAGAGGAACGGATCCAAGCGTATTAAAGAAGATGAATGATATTTTGAGGAAGGTAGTGTAATCTGGAGATCTGACCTTGCTTTTTATTGAGTTTTGTTAATACAAAGGTTGTGTCAAAAGTAGTGGTCAATCGGGAGGAGGGATTTAGAGTTTGACAAATTCTGGGCGAAGACCATTTACCACAAGGGTATATCGCAGTTTATTAAGAGAAAAGAGTGGGAAGAAACGTTAGTGAATTTGAATGCCTTAGACATTGTGCCACCTGCGTCAGCCAGTGTAAAAATGTGGCAGAAAAATTGGTGATACGCGGGCTCCTTCGTCACTATTGGAAAAAGGGGACCAGTGCGCGAGCAGTAGCCGCCGAAATATGCAGGGTGGAAGGATAGGGTGTGACCAATGAACGGACAGCGCGACGGTGGTTCTCCCGCTTTTCGTCTGGAGACATGGGCCTGGAAGATGCGACAAGGAACGGAAGACCCAAAGAAGTGGATGACGCAGCGCCATACGGCAACAAGTGGAAGCCAACCCAGGACTAGCGGCGAACATCGGGACATCACAATTGAGTGTGGTTCGACATCTACACGCCATGGGAAAGTTCAACAGGAACTGCCGAGTTGTGCCCCACGAGCTGACGCCCGCGCATTCACAACAACGGGTGAAGGTGTGTCGTCAACTGCTGGAAAACCCCCGGCATCTTCCACATCCAGCATATAGCCCTGACCTGGGACTTTCCGACTACCATCTATTCCGGTACATGGCGCACTTCCTGTCTGGCGCCCATTTAAAAGTTTGCGCGGTGATTGGTCGTTACTTTTGACTCAACCTCTGTAATGCATCAATATGAGGGTCCCATGTTAGGTCGTGGTTGATAATTAAACAATACTATTTAAACAATGTTACTGGAGTTATGAGTTGATTGAGGTTATAAATCGTAATCGACTGAGGAACGTTATGGTTGTTGCGTTCGTAAATAACAATACGTTGTTTTTCTCTATATTTAGCGATGGAGAATTTTCGTTATTCCACTGCTTTAATTTGTTAAGTGCCTCATTAAGGAACAACTATAATTGGAGAATATCTGAGCTTGACGATAGCAACGCAACATCATCGGAATATAAAATAGTTTTGAAAGAAGACAAAGAAGAAGAAATAAATTGAATGGAGATAGTTTTTAAATAAATCATTAAGGAATGACATAACCAAGTACCGAAAGGCTAAACTAATCGCCGTCCCATAAACTATTTGAAACATAATTCCAAAAATTTTCAATGGCATTTGAAAACCTTATAATAGGTTCCAGTGATTCAAAGTCGGCAAATTTGGGGGAGGCCCTGGCCTGACGGGCTTTCACTGAGCACACAACTTCATTGAAGTAAACATCAGGCACGGCTAGTCACTGGATGGGCGACCATCAATGACACACGATCTTCACTCCCCCGGCTGCTGCGACCATCATACAGCAGTCGTTAATCCAGGTTCATCCAGGGACCCAATTCGTCGGCCTGTAACCATACAGGCCCTGTATGGATGTATTGGATAACATTAAATAAATAAAAACATAAACATAAACTATATTCATTCATGGCATGTCGTTACTTTTTGTTTGATATATTACATGGCATATCTTTAACATTGACATTTTTCAATGGTACCAAAATCATGTCATTAGAACATGTACCACTGAATCAAACTCAGCCAACTTCGAGCTTTGTAATTATTCTTACAAATTCGTTCATGACAGGTCGTTTCGAGTGATTTGATATATTACATGCCATACCTTAGTGGTAAAAATTTCCAGTGGTACCATAATGGTATATTAGAACATGTACTACTGAAACAAATTCAGTAGAAGGTCTTCTTGGAGGATTCAGAGGTGCCATGGGTCCAGATTTTATTCCCATGCGCGATAATGCATGTCCCGACAGAGTTCTGATGGCGGAGGACTTTCTGCAAAGTGAGGATATACAACCCATCGAGTGGCCAGCAAGATCTCCGGATATAAACTCGATTGAGCATGCATGGGAGAAATCGTACATAATAAGGTTTTATTCGCTTTTATTTTATCATTTCGAGTTGTCTGATATACTACTTGCTATATCTTATTGATAATTTTTGAGGGTGTCATAAGGGTACCCTTAGAGCACTTGAATTGTATCGATTACGACCATCTACAAGATAGTTCGTGCGCGGAACCACATTTATCAATTGGCGAAAACAGTAATTAACAAGTCAGGCAACCAAAATGCCCAGGACCGATAGGATTTTAAAGCATTCGAGAGTGAAAAGGAAAGCATTTGATTTCTAAAGAAGCTTTTCATTGTTAAAAATTAGATGAGGTTGCTGAGGAAGCCTCTGGTTGCTAAGCAAGGCGTACTTCTAAGGGAAATGTATAGTTCAAACTGAATAAAACTAACTGAAAAGTTAAATGGAGAAAGTAGCAATTCTCTATAGATTAGAACATATAAGAATCCTTTAATTTGTAAGCATTCCTATTTAATGAAATAAACGTTAATTGTTGAAGCTTTCTGTGTAAGGGTCAATTCTTTCTTCATAAACCATTGCCAACGCTTTTCTACGTAAGCATATACCATTGAAGGGAAGATTAGCTAATAGCTATTGTTAAAATTTGCTTAACACTAACAAACTATTGACATGCCACATCTTAGCATTTAAAGTTTCCAATGGTTTCATAATGGTATCATTAAAACACGAATCATGGAACCAATTTCGTCGATCATTAATTTTACGATATAGTCATTCATGACACCTCATTGCAAGTTGTTTGATATATTACCTGCCATATTTTAGCATTGAAAGTTTCCAATGGGCCAAAATGATACCCCTAAACCACGTACCTTTAAACCAATTTCGTCTATCATTAATTTTACGGTATATTCATTCATGACACCTCATTCCAAGTTGTTTGATGTATTACATGCCATATCGTAGCATTGAACGTTTCCAATGGACCAAAATGATGCCCCTAAACCACGTACCTTTAAACCAATTTCGTCTGTCATTAATTTTATGTTATATTCATTCATGACACGTCATTAAAATTTGTTTGATATATTACATGCCATACCTGAGCTTTGAAAGTTTCCACCGAACCATAATGTTTTCATTAACCACATACCATTGAACTAGTTTTGACTTATACTGACCATCAAGGAAGACCATCACGTATCTTCACTTAATTCACAAGCCGTTTCTCTGCTGTAGTTATGGAATGCCAAAGAGAGAACAGCATTTGGCAGTGCATAGGCCATTTATACATGGAATTCTTTAGTGAAAAACGTGGACCCCTCTGTTATTTGTGACCTTTTGAACCGGAAGTAGTTCACCAATTTTTTCCACCAACGAACTCTGTCTTCCGATTTTCCTAAGTTGTCCAATGGCGAAAACGGAAGTCGAAAATTCGGAAGCGTTCGAACGCTAGAGCACCAACAGACAGACGGACGGACGGACGCACATTGTGAAAACATAAGTACCCGTCGGTCATCCTAAAAACCGCTTATAGCTCATCGTTACCATTTTTTTGATATATTACTTACTATATCTTAGTATTGAAAATTGCTTAGTGGGGTCATCATGAAGGTACTATTTGTGCACGTGCCATTGAACTGGTTTGGTCACATTTGTGAGTGGTTCGTGTCATGAACCATATTAATCCTTTGACGAAAACAGATTTAAAAAATCTTCCATAGGATTTGTGAAGATAGAGTTACGGAGAGACAGACAGACATGTTTCCCCACACTGATAGCATAAAACACCTTTCGGTACTTAATAAGTTGAAAAGGAGTGGTGAGAGGCCAGCCTTGGAGAACTCCCAGATTTCTAATTACTGTGGTAGAAGAAGCACCGGACTAAGAAAGAAAATACCTCCTATTAGATAAAAAGCTGAAAAGTCAATTTAAAGGTGGGCCACGAATATTGTTAAAAATTAGCTAATTTCTGTAATAATAAGTGAATCGGTACACCATCAAACGCCTTTGTATAATCAATAAAGAACGCTGCTACAAAATTATTGGCTGCCATTTTTGAAGAAGAAAATTCCATTATCTCATAGCGGATGGCCTCTACATTCCTTTTCGGGACAAGAATGTTGACTAAATTTATTAGAAGTTTTTTAGAAGTCGCAATATTTTTTTGACAAGGGAATTGTTAATGTGTTTTATCTTAAACTAGCTGTTTACCCGGCGTTGCTCGGGCTGTTTTTTATGAAATGTTGCAATTTCTGTGTGTGAATATTCAGAAAAAGAACACATGTAAAAAGCTCAGAATTTATATAGAAAAAAACATGTTTTTTAGGTTCTGCTAAAGGGCCGTATTTGGAGACGCTATGCATTGGGATCTTTTTAAAAGAAATATTTTTGAATTTTCAACATGAAATTTTTCTATTTAAATTGAAAGCTTTTTTCGTTGCTCGAGCTCAAATTCGAAGAAATTTTGATTCATCTGAAAGTTAATACACAGCCAACATGAGCACATGAAAAACGTTTAGAATTAATAAACCATTAAGAAATGACGTAATCAAGTACCGAAAGGCTAAACTAAACCATTCGCGAAACCATACTTTTCAACTTCCCTGTGTGATGATCCCACCCCCCAGGTAATGCACAAGTGTGCATATATTATTAACAACACCGGAGAATGAAATAATCAGGGGTTCGGAGCCAGTAAATAATCTACAAGAACTTAGTTTTGCGTTTTATGCTAATACATACTTTATTCATAATTTCACCTTTATCATATATGACACTTTATATTTCCAGATCTATAGGTCAAAACCTTCAAAACTAGGGGCCCCTTAAACGTTTTATGTTACCATACCATGCATTAATCTAAATAAACTATTAAATCAATAAATGGGATTCGTCTCCACTTCGAGACTCGATGGGAAATCTGAGGTCGATTGCCTACTGCCATTAAGAGGCTAATTGGAAGGGCGGGGCAGATTCATTCTCCACACAGTGGCGTCGCGTTTGATTCCGCTTGCTCACGTCCCCTGAATTAAGTATTCAACAAAACGAACACTACGCTTCTTTTAGCGCAGAGCACCCCTTTTATTAGCCAACTAAGGGAGAGGCACGGAAACCCTTCTTAGTTGGACGGAGCAACCAAACGTGCGACCGGCACTGGTGAACCCCAAACGCGCGTCAGTTTTGCGTCGCTACTCGTGCTTAACATCCCACGGTGCGACGACTGGGCGCGAGGGTACCGCTCCGCTTCTTCACTTGTGCTGCAATGGCGTTCGCCTCAGATTTCCAGAAGTACGTCCGTTAACATCGTTTATCTAATTTAGTTAACAGGCTTTCTGCATTTTTTAGCTCGCTTTTCGTACTGTAGCAACGGAGAACAGAGATCAGATTACTCTTAATGGTGAGTTAATTAATTTTTCAAGAGTTCTCCAACTTTCATAGCACAACAGAAACGTCGCAGGGTAATAGTTTTACTGTTCAGTCTCGTGAAATGCGGTGGGAGGTGCCGCATCCAACATTCTGATTTTCCCTCTTAGTAGACCTGCCGCTAATCAAATTGGTATGGTGTCACTCACCGGGAAGTTCCGCTGCTCAGATATTAGACGCTAAGCCAAATTTACATACTTCCGAGAACACACATCGGCCGAAGTCAACAACGTTCCGTTCATTTGCCCCTGTTATCGGCGTCGCTCCATTACACTCAAATTCTGCTTGCTTCCGTCATTCTCGCGACGATCCTATATAACTCATTATCTTAAAAAAACATTTTAAAAGATCAATTAGACAAAATAATTTCCTCATTCTGAGAAAACATCATAGTTCAAACACTTATCGTATCGTTTCAGTCAATTGTAAACATTCCCAGTTATTTAGTTCGAATTATCATCAAATTATCCATCTCGTCAGGCAATCAGCGTTGGAATCAAATCATAATCATACAAAAAAATCATAATAATGAAAAAACAAAAAAGGAACTAAAAAAAAAAAACAACACGCACACGCGCAACAAAACAACATTCACACATAAGCTCTCATTCTCCGAAATTCTCACAACAATGCTTTATCGGAAGCTGCGTTCGTCTTCTCAGAAAACATATCAACGCTTACAGCCGCCAATAATGTACACACCCTAAACAATCACCCTTCTCTTGACAATGAAACAACAATATCAGCCACAACAATACCGATACACATAAACAACAATTAAATATGCAAAATTAAAATTACATTTTACAAACATTTCAATCCCTCACAACACTCCATTTACGACCTCCAAACTATTTTCTACCCAAATCGATCCACAGGTAAGAATTCTAAATGACACCCCCCCCCCTCCGTCGGACTCACGTGACTACCAGCACACCTAGTACGTCACACCTGTGTTAACATTGAAAGTTTCTAATGGACCATAACGATACCATTAAACCACGTACCTTTGAACAAATTTGAACTATCATTAATTTTATGTTTTATTCATTGTTACACATCATTCCAAGTTGTTTGATATATTGCATGCCATATCTGAGCATTGAAAGTTCCAATGGTTCTACTAAAGCAGGTGCTTCGAACCGAATTCGACTATCTATAATTTTACGTTGTAATCATCATTACACATCAATCCAAGATTTTTGATATATTACATGCCATATCTTAGAACTGAGAGTTCCATTAAACCATAATGTTTCCACTAAACCAGCCACCTTTGATCCTATATCGACTATCAATAATCTGAGTTTATATTCATTCATGACAGATCATTCCAAGTTGTTTGATATAAAACATGCCATATCTTGTCATTTAAAGTCCCAGTGAACCATAATGGTACCATTAAAGCAGGCGCCTTCGAACCAATTCGACTAACATTAATTTTACGTTGTAGTCATTCATTACACACAATTCCAAATTGTTTCTAATATAACTTGCCATATCTCAGCATTGAATGTCCCAATGAACCATAACGGTTCCACTGAACCAGGTGCTTTTAAAACAATTTCAACTATCATTAATTTTACATTATATTCATTCATGAAACGTCATTCCAAGTTGTTTGATATATAACATATCCTATCTTAGTATTGAAACTTCCAATGAACCATAATGATACCATTAAACCACATAGCATTGAACCAATTTGGATTATCATTACGATATATAAATTCATGACGCATCATTCGAAGTGTTTTGATATATTACATGCCACATATTAGCATAGAAAGTTTCAGCGAACCACAATGGTTCCACGAAATCCCAGTTGCTTTTGAACCAATTTAGACTATCAATAATTTTAATTTATATTCATTCATGACACGTCATTCCA
The DNA here is from genome assembly GCA_023313115.1 of Rhysida immarginata. NCBI lineage: Eukaryota > Metazoa > Arthropoda > Chilopoda > Scolopendromorpha > Scolopendridae > Rhysida > Rhysida immarginata. The sequence continues at coordinate 409,356 of JAHWFO010101743.1, read as the reverse complement.
AGTTGTTTGATATACAGGGTGTCAAAAAGTCTGGTAACATGGCAGATATCTCGGAAATTAAGCATTGTACGAAAAAATGTCCAATAGCGAGTTATTTCGTGGGGAAAATTCATTAGTTGAGGGGGGGGGATTCTTTGAAATCTTAAATACCGTAAATACTGTATTAAGCGCCCGGGCGCTTATTTGCAAAAGTTCAGCGGACCCCCAGGCGCTTAATCCAGGCGGGCCGGTATTGCAGGTCCGGCGCTTATAAAATTCTGCACAACTGTGATGCAGGCCCGTAGCGAGGGGGGGTCGAGGGGGGTCGACGACCACCCCATTATGGAAAAAGGTCCGCCTTCCAAATATGGAAAAAGGTCCGATTCAGTGGAATTTTTGAAAAAAGGTCCGACTCAGTGGAATTTTTGAAAAAAAAGGTCCGGAATTTTTGAAAATCGAACCCCCCCCCCCCCAAGATAACAGCCTGGCTACGGCCCTGTGATGGATACTATTATGCAAAATTCTCTCCCTTCTCCTTCATCTACTCTAAAGTATCCTGCTGTGATTTCCATTCCCGTTAGGATCAATGCTAAACTGTTTGGCTACAGTCTCTGTAGAATAGTTTTCAGCCTACTTTACTGTTGCGAGATTAAAATTGATGCTATCACTGTGAAGTTTTTATTTTTCATCAGCTATGTTGCTTGACTGAATCCAAAATTAAAAAGCAAGAAAGGAGAAGACAATCATGCTGGTATCTAATTTCCGGTTTAGCAGTGGCATTTGGGAGACAGCAAGAGAAGAAAAAATACACGAAATGAACGCCCGGGCGGTTATTGAAGGTCCGGCGCTTATTTGCAAAAATTCAGTGGACCCCCAGGCGCTTAATGCAGGCGGGCCGGTATTTCAGGTCCGGCGCTAAATACAGTATTTACGGTAGTTACCCCTATTTTTAATCTTACATTCAGATTGTTCACAATTTTCAAGAAATGTTTTATTCTTGGTGTTTTTTCAATTGATCCAACCATTTAGGAGATAGAAGCCCTGAAAGTGTAGAACTTTTAAAGTTTTGAACCCAATTTTATCGATGAAGTCAAAGAGATAGAGAGTGTGTCTTACAAACATTCCTATTCTAATTTTTCATGTGTTTAAGAATCCGAAGTCAGAATTTCAAAACTACAATATTTTTAATAAATACTCATAGACTCTGCCTCCATAGGACTGCTGCCCCCAAGACTTTGCTTGTGCACTAAAAATTTTGAATTTCTGAAGTTTGATTTCGGATTCTTAAAAACCTTCAAAAAGTAGAATAGGAATGTCTTCAAGACCCACTCTCTATCTCTTTGTCTTCATTGAGAAAATTGGGTTTAAAACTTTAAAAGTTCCAATACGCAGAACGATTATATGCAGTAGGAAAGTTCGGACCAAAACTCGATAACTTTTTTGTTACTAAAGAAAGAGTGTTAAAATTTTGCACAAACATAAAATAGTATATGACGCTTCTAATGAATTGCTTTTTATTAGAATTTTTCGTAACAGAAAATTTTTAAAAAGTAAATAAAAATCTACGAACTGGGTACTGCTCCAACCATCCCTAAGGAATGTAAATAGCGTTAATGCTTCCATGTCCAGAGTGGCGCAATTGGTTGGCGCGTCTGCACGGTGAGCAGAAGGTTCTTGGTTCGAACCCAGGCTGTGGAAATTTCTTTCCTATTTTCATCAATAATAAGTGTTCTAATTCACTCCCTCTGGCATGAATCAAGCTTCACAACGTCGCCGCATGGACTGACGTAAAAATTTCAAAAGTTCCTGGTTTTTCGCGAATCTGGTTCGCAGCTATGGCGATTCCGGCTACCAGCTCTTCATCGGATCCCACTGGTGTCTCGTATGCCAATATCTTTAATTGTCTCCACAGATTCCAAACAACTGTTTCCTGCAGGTAGGATTTCAACTTTTTTATCTCAAAAACAATGCCCCAGAGAAAAAAATGAAAGAGGTAAATGTTGCTTAGATTTTATCCCTCTATCACCTAGAAGCCGAGAGAAATATACCTGCCGAATTTCATAGTTCATAGTTTGTAGGCTTCATAGTTCTGGAGATTTCGTAATGAATGAATGAGTGAGTGAGTGTATACATTTTTCGCTCTTTCTTTTATTTAATAGTATTTTCCCCCTGCAAAAATGCTCGTCGTCCTCGGCCGGAATCGAAGCCACATCTACGGGCATCAGAGCAACACCACCTAGGCAGAAGGCCTGATAATGGAAACGTCATACACTGTTACATCATCATTAGTCGACCATTGTTAATCCTATTTCTACCAATAATAAGCCCTAAATTTGATCGACTAATGATGATGTAACAATGTATGACGTTTCCGTTATCAGGCCTTCTGTCTAGGAGGTGTTGATCAGAGGAGATCACGCAACCACTGAGCCATCGAGCCAATTAGGAAAAGTAAAGTTGTCTGCTGGACAGAGAGTAATGCCCACGCAAACGGCCAGAGAACGCCAGTGAAAAAAATCACGTTCAATGGAGTTTTCCATTCTGTATTTCTTCATCCAAGACCATAGCCAAAGTAATTTTTTATGGCCTATTGTTGCAGAAACTTTACTCTGCAATGTAGGACATGACATACATTGGGCGAGGTCAAAAATGCAAATACCGAGTTGGGTTGGTGAAGCATTGATTATTGCTCGATTGTTAACGTATTGTTGACTATCATAGCAACAATGGCTTTCTTCACTAACTCGGTGTTAGCATCTTTGACCTCACCCATTGTTGGTCCGCGCATATCGTAGCTCATGTCAGACATACAGATCAAGAAAAATATTATTTTTACCCTTTCCGATTTGAGCCAACCTGACATTCGGCACATGTAAACCTTACCCTGTACCTAATGAACATCTGGTGCAAGTATGAGCTCAAAAGGATAAGTGGTTAAAAGTTTTGAGAACATTTACAGACGCACCCTAAATTTTTATATAGACCTTTCCATTGAAACCGAAA
>JAHWFO010101743.1:386246-396374 GCA_023313115.1 Rhysida immarginata | reverse complement strand
TTCATCTGCACTTTTATCTCTCCCCAAGTTTTTTTTAATCAATAAATTGATTTTCTCGAACGTAATATGTAAAAAATATAAAAAACCTCGTATCTTCTTTCCTTTCTCATCATTTCCGAACGTATGATATATCACATGCCATATGTTGCCATAGTTCTAAGGACTAGTACTACTAAGGACCAAGTGACTGCCACCCCCGCAAATCCGATCCCACTGGAACAATTGGGCCTAAACTTCATAGTAATGTAGATCTTGCCTAGAGGAATCTGGATACTGGATTTTACGCCTTTACGTACCTAAATAGCACATAGATATGTTGCCCTCTCTGAATCCCAACCCCGTAATTCCGACCCCCGTATACCAATCAAAACCAAAGTAAATAGTTGCAGATCGACATGCCCATAGTAAGCTACATTCCGAATTTCAACCTTCTACCTCAAAATAATGTAGAAAATTATGAACGGGACGGACTGGCACTATAAAACCAACAAGTAGCTCCATTCTTATTCTATTTTATAAGTAGATCAGTCAAATGAAAATCAGAAATATTTTTTTACAGCTCCTTTATTACAGACAGAGTTGGTACACTATTTTTCAATGTAGTCCCCATCTTTTCGATTCATTTCCGTCACCGAGTCGGGAAGGCATGGATACCTCGGGAAAAAAAAAATCTTCAGATAATGGAGATCTTGATTATAGGAATACGCATAGCGAATTTCACTCCTTTATATGCATAAATACACCTAGACCTCTTGGTCCCCTCTAATTTTCACCCCCAAAACTCCGACCTTACTGGGCTAATCAAAACCAAACTAAATAGTGAAGGTGCACAAGCCCATAGTAAGCCTCCGAATTTCAACCTTCTACCTCAAAAAATGTAGAAATGATGAAGGGTGATTCAAATCGTGTGTAAAATAAAACCAGTAAGTAGCTACATTTTCCGCTAATTAATATTATGCTTATAGATTATGAGCACTTGAGCAATCGTGCGTCGACAAAGCGATTTCACGTGCGCGCGCCGATGTCAATAATGCTTAAAAGATGAACAGAAAGTAACAATATATTTCTTCTTGACAAATCGATTGTTATATGACATGCCAGTATTTTTGAATTCTTTACACTCACTGTTTTAGCACGTGAATTCGACTTGAAGGGGTCCACGAAAAATTCTGAAAAGTTGATACGGCCGAGCTAAGACTTTTATGGTCATATGTCTGAAAACAGAATTTGAAAAAGATAACCCGTTTTCAAGTTACCGTGCAAACGGCGGACGGACGGCCGGATAAACGTACAGACCAAGGGCGCATTCTTATAAGTAGCTTTTGTGCTAAAGCTCCTACACTCACAGCAATATGCGGTTAATATGACCCGCTTGTTAGAGTCTTATGATTCTTCCAATACGACCCATTTAAGAGAGCCATTGTACACAGATGTCAGTAAGAGTTGTTTGACCCGAATTTCCCAGTCGCCATTCTCGGGTCAATTGACTCGACTGTACAAGACTTAAGACTCATTAACGGAATGTTTACTATACGCTTATATATGTCGCAGACACATAGCGTAATTGGACACTTCATGAAATGTCTAAGGCAGGTCAGACCGATACAGTAACGATGTCAAATCCCGTGCAGGAAAATTTTACAACAGCAATCGAGATTTAGAAATTGCCCACGTTGGCGGTAGGAGATTGTATACTTTTAGCAATTCCAAATCAATAAGACGAAAACCTCTTGTCCACAACTGGATTTTATTCCGCATATACGTATTTCGAACTCTTTGAGTTCATTATTCAATGCCAAGTAAGTATTTGGTGAAGTTAACAATATTTATAGGAGAAAAGCGGTCACCATTCAACCAATAGAAAACACTGAGAAGCAGTGACTAATGGTAAAAAATGGAACACCTCTTTTTACAAAAAACGCGGACCTAGGAGAAATACTCCCAGGGAGCCACGTTGGAGATACAATAAAATAGAAAAGAAAAAGTACAAACATAAAATCGATTAAGTTGCAATTATAATCTAAGAAATCGATTAAGTTGCAATTACAATTAGATAAAAGACTCGGAAATTATTATAATAACAAATAGCCATACAAACTAAGAAATAAATAACCATAATAATCATTAATAAGAAAGAATAGAAAATTATCGTGACGTTTTAATTATTTGTATTAAAGTAGAATCTCCGATCGGGCCTGCGTCTCCATTCAACAGTGTGTTCGGATCCTTCTTTGCAATTTCCAGTGTTTCATACGCGTCTAGTGCATTTCTGTTACTAACATGTCTTAACAGTTTGCAATCTTTTAACAGAATGTCGTGTCCCGTCGCTAACATGTGTCTAGCGACTGCTGAACTATATGGGCGTCCAAACCTGGCGTGGGCCGTGTGTTCATTAAACCTCTTTGTAACGTTCCTGCACGTGGCTCCTCGGTAAATTTTCGGACATTTGCTGCAAGCGATCTCGTATATACCAGACTGGGACAGAGGTGGCGTCTTGTCCTTGGGGTTTCCCAGGAGGTTTCTCAAAGTATTGGGGTTTTTGTATGTTAAAGACAAATTAGCTTCCTTGAAAATAGTGCGCAACCCGGCAGACAGTGTATTGTTATACGAGATGGGGATCCTGAGCATTGGAGTTCTTTTGTTGTTGAGGGTAGTGGAATCCCTGACCTGTTTGGTAAATCTTCTCCTTCGTACCAATTTGGCAAATATTAAAACAGCTTTTTGTCATTGCGATAGCTAAAATTTTCCTGCACGGGATTTGACATCGTTACTGTATCGGTCTGACCTGCTGTAGACATTTCGCGAATTGTCCAGACGAATATTGTAATTCAGTAGAATTACAGTATGAGTCCAGTGCAACTGGACACTTCGCGAAGTCTCTGGACATTTCACGGAGTGTCCAATTACGCTATGTTTCTGCGAAATATACACCTATTTACACAGGTTACCACATAGTTACACATGTTTACGCTTATGTACACCTCTGTACAGCTTATTTACGCAAGTTTACACAATTTACACATTTATGTGCACAAATTTACACACGTGTATAGACAATTTACGCATCTGTACAGCTTATTTACATAAGCTTACACAAATATGTACATAAATTTACACACTTGTATACACGACATATACAAGTTTACACACGGGTATACACTTATTCACACAGGTTTACATACGTCTATACACCTATTTAAACAAGTTTACCCTTTTGTACACATCTGTATAGCATATTTACACATTTATACACAGGTACACAAATTTACACACGTGTATACACCAATTTACACAGGCTTACACGCCTATTTACACGTGTATATTGATATTTACACAAGTTTACATTTGTATACCGACCTGTATTTGTATTTTATCATCTCTATAGTCAAAATTCGGCAGCAGAAGATAGAACTTCAAGCTTGTAGGCAGAAAAAAGGATTTTAATGATAAAACTGTTGTTAAATTCTAAAATAACGATCGCCGTGTTCATAGAGTTGACAGCTTTTGAACGGTAGACAGCAATAGGAAAAGAAACGACATCTTTTTAAAATTTTTAAACATCAATTTTTTAAAAAATAAAAGTCATTTATTGATTGAACAATGCATTCATCTTATAATGTACAATGCAATAAATTCACCATCACTTAACAGAACTTATTTGCACAAAAATCAAGTGATTATTTTTGTTGTAACCATTACATCGTTCTCATAAATCTTCAAGATTGCTTTTCCATTCCTTTGGGTAGGCTAAATGGAAACTATCACGAGGAGGCTGAAGAGGAAGGCTCATATGAATATCCTTAGCAATCTGAAATACAGAAAAAAGGATGAGCTTTAGATCAATAAGGGAAAAATAATGGAAAGGGAAACAGCTTTTGATCTCCCTACAATAATGGAAAGGGAAACAGCGACATTTTATTTCAGTTAATAGCATATTCGACCTCCGCGCTGAAATTAAGTCAGCCACCCTTCTTACTTTCTATAAGGCTCCGATACACAGCTTCCGGTGTTTAGATCCATTCTTGCTGCGAGATACTAGCTATATTGTTAGCAGTCGATAATAATGAATGCTGTTCAATGGAAATGCATTTCAGCTCACAACGAGTAAATAAAAAATAATCGTAACAATAATGAATAAGAAAACGTGTTAGCAAATAAATTTGAAACTATTAAACAAGTATAAATTACGTTAGAAAATAGTGTAACTTACTTAGATTCCTGTTTTCATTCAATTTTTCTTGAACTGGTAAAATTTGAAGGAGCAAGACGAACAACGTTGGAGAATGGCTTATTCAACGTCGGGTTTTTAAGGGAGACTGTTCTTGCACTCAGAGTTGAAGAGACTATCCCTACTGATAGATAGTCTTGAGATAACTTAAACCATCCATAGTCATATTAAAGAGTAGTGTTAGTTCTAATAATTTTGTATTAATCCTCTAACACGAACGGCGAAATCGTCCAGTATCGCTATCTGCCATGTTTCCGTAACTTGATTTCGTATCTCTACCGGAAATGATTCCCATTTCCTATGAGTTGGCTCGTAAAGCTGTGTATAGCGCTGTTAGATGAGTCGGGGGGTCGTAAACACTTGAAAATGGATGGTACAACTTATCTACGAAGTACTTTATTCTTATAATCGAGTCAGAGAGCTATAACCTAATAAAATGAGTCCTACGATCTGGAAATTGCTGTGAGTGTAATAATTATTGAAAAAAAAAGATATTCCTGGTTATATTAACAGGGCATATTAACGAGAAATATGCCCTCCAGTGAGGTGGGCTGCGTAGCATATACCTTGTCCTTCAGGTATCCCCACAAGAAAAAGTCAAGCGGTGTAAAATCAGGGTAGCGGGGTGGCCAACGAACTGGTCCTCCTCGGCCAATCCATTGTTGTCCAAACATCTCACTTAGACGCTCGCAAACGACCAACCCGTAATGTGGAGGAGCTCTATCATGCTGAAACCACGTGCGCTGATACGAGGCCAATGGCAAATTGTCAATGAACCACGTTGAGAATTTCAGCCCGATAGCGTTCAGCAGTCAGTGTTCCATCGTAAAAATACGGCCCAACCACAGTGTCATTGTACAATCCACACCACACATTGATTCTCCAGTTCACTTGATGAGTTGCTTGTCGCAGACATCGTGGGTTTTCGTCTGCCCAATGATGATGGTTGTGCCTGTTGATAACTCCATCTCTGGTGAACTGGGCTTCATCTGTCCACAACACCTCATGAATGAAGTTTGGATTGTCATCCAGGCAGGTAAGTAACCAGTTGCAGAAGGCGGCCCTAGCAACATAATCCAATGGCTGTAACTCCTGGTGACAATGAATATGGTATGGGTGAAAATTATGTGCGTGTAGAATGTTGAGAACAGTTCTCTGATGGCACCCAACATCTGCAGCAATTGCTCTGCTGCTTGTGTGGGGATTTGCAGCAACTGTAGCCATCTGCAATTCATGGGCTACGGCCTATACATGTGCTCAAATGTCCCTGAGAGACGGATACAGCGACCAGCGACTCGGACGCCCCCACAATAAACCTGGGTCGTTAAATATTCCTTCTTCACAACGCATAGTGTTGTTGCATCCTCGTCGCCTTGTGCCCTTGGTCGTCCTCGTTCTGCATTAACATTCCCTGTAGCCTCGAATCTTTGAATAATGTGACGCATTGTCTGACGAGATGGATGGCGTTCGTTAGGGTATCTGTCTCGATACAACCTAACTGCAGCATGTAGGTTTCTCCTTGCCTCTCCGAAGCAGAAGATCATGTTGACAATTTGCGGAACAGTGTAGCTTGCCATCCTGGAATTGTTCTGTCTTCTGTGTGCTGAAACATGCCCTTTATTTGCTTTTCCGCAAGAAAGTAAATGCGAGTATGGTAATTTATGTTAATTTTTGATTTGCAAGCTTTAGATGGTGGAAATATCAACATTCAGTTTTCCTTGTGCCGTGTGATTGTAAGCTACAAACAGTTCACCACGTGATTGTGGGTGATTGGTTGGTCCGATTTGGATGATTTTTTCGTTTTGTTTGTTTTTTTATGATAACAAGTTTGCAATTGTTTTTTTTTCTCTATCCCTTACGGTTTTTGAGATAAATTTTGAATGTGTCCTAATTTGCATATTTAGGATGATGAAAAGTGCACCACAAAAAATCATCTCTTCAAACGGGAATTTTTGAAATGCGTGTTGGCAGCCTCGAGCAGGTGGTAGCACTGTGGGACAGTGAGCTTTAGCAACCATTTTAGTAACCATGGGTCAGTGGAACGGGCAACAGCGGGCGTTATCCATAAAAATATTTTTAACCGTGTGATCTCAAGATTCGGTAACGTTCCCTGGCCCCGTAAATCGCCAGATTTGTCCGTTTGTGATTTTTTCTTGTGGGGCTATCTGAAGCGTAAAGTGTACACGAGTCGACCAAAAATTCTGGATGAGTTAAAACAGAATTCAGGATAAAATGCACAGTATCCCAGCTGAGATGTTGCAGGCGTCAGTGAGGAATCTCATCAGCAGATTTCAAAAATGCATTCGTACAGGAGGACGCCATAAAAAATGATAAATTCCATTAATGTTTCGTAAATGGCAAGTATACAGGTTTAAGTTACTATGAATAAAGTGTTTTTCTTCCATTACTCTTGGTTTTATTGGATTGTTAAAAAGTTCCCGTTTTTTGGGTCACCCTGTATTAAAAATACATATTTACTGGCAATTTTTCAACCTGTATAGGTGATTTAAAAAAATTATGTTATAAAGGCAAAATTTAAATTTTGGCCAAGTTTTAGGTCAATCTGGCCCACTGTGCACTGCCAGAACTACTCATCTCTTCTTAATCAAAGTTACCATACTGCTTAGGACAGAAAAATCATTGTTACAGAGCACTGTTGGGAAATATCTTGTAAGCACTCCAAGGAGGTTTACAAAGCCAACTAGAAAGGCGGGCCCTAAAACTCAAGTCACCTGATTATCTTAGCCCGAGCAACAATGTAACCTTCACTGTTTCTAACCAACGAAAAATTACTGATTATTAAAATCCAAGATGGAAACTATACAGAGTGGGAAGCAAAATAGAATTTAATGGGTGGTACTTTTAAAAAAAAAAAAACAAAACTTAAGAGTAAACGTGGCTCGTTAAAAGACTTATTTTGGTTTAAAAATTGCGATATTTATTTATAACATACAAAAATTCTGTACAAAAGAATGTTCTATACAATATGATTTAATTGAGGAATAGGCATTGCGATCTCAATTACAAAAGAAAATATTTCTCGGAATAAAATAAAGAAATTCTAAAATGTACGTTAAATACAGCAAAACACTGTAGAGAAATATTAATCGCTACATTAAGCGAATTGAGATTAAATATAAAAAAAATTGAGACAGACCAATTCCTTATAAAGAATAAGGAAAAGAAATTTCAAAATTCCCATTTAATGTCTAAAGAAAGACTGCGAAATCATAATTATTAATGGGGAATAAGATTGAAAATGTGTAGCATGGCGTCCCTTATGCGCGTTATTGTTGAAATAGCATTAAAAGAAATTTCATTATTACCTTATGGGTAAACCCGCAAAACAGTGCTGCTCGGTAAAGAATCATGGCTGCCGCGAGAAAGTGAGAAATTCAATAAGAAACTAAACATCGAACGGCAGGGTAGGAGTAATTTGCAGACCATTGGAATGAAAATGATAAATGGAAGTTGAACGTCATGCTGCAGGCTAGCAAGGACGTGGAGGACCAGAAGGAGGGACGACTGGTCAAGCCAGAAGCTGGAAGTGGTCTGTCTGAAATAAAAAGAAACAGTAACCACGGAAAGAACATCAACAATAGTGGGACACACATCCTCGTGATCACGAAAAATTATTCGCGAGGAACAACTAGTTGCAGACAGTGATAATCACGTGGGGATTTTTAATTAACATTTATTAAAACAATATATACTCAACAATCACTGTCTGCAAAACAGTAAAAAAAACTTAAAGAATAGAAAAAAAATTGAATAATTTATTACAAATAAAATTATATCTGAGTTTTCCCGAACAAAGCCCCCTGTAATTTTCTTGAACAAAAAAAATGACGGTCATTTGTACAGATAGAAGTTTAGGTACTGACGTTACATATACAGATTCCAAAAAAAATTGTTAATTTCCGTTGGAATTTAAACATAAACATTTATGTCTTTATTATTTCCGTTAATTTTTGTGTGCGCACACAGTATGTTTTGCTTTTTTAGCAAAAGAAGACAAAAACGTATATTTTGCATTTTGGTATACCATACTTAAATGTATATTAAACGTACAATACGTTAATAAATGTAAAAAAAAAACACATATCATGTAGTAAAAAAAAAAATGTGGTTACTGCCTTCATGTGAGGTAAGAACAAGCCCAAAAAATATCCTTTTGTGATTTTAAAGCTAAAGTCATTTAACAAAAAATATTGCGTTTAGAACCCCTCTCATCCCGCGAAGTAAATTATTTTGCAATTATGAAGATTAAAGGAAGAAGATAAACTTTGTAAATACCCTCGTGTAGTCCAGCAAACCAATGAGTTAAGTAATTTAATATAAATAATTACTTATCCTGCTCAGATAAGGATAACAAATCCAGGAATCTGCGTAAAGCAGGGGCAGGTAAAGGTTTAGTTAGTGCGTCTGCCGGCACGTCGGGGGAAGAACAGTAGGTAAGAATCACATTCTGAAGATTAATTTCTCGCGCGATTAATTTATGCAATCTCAAGATGTGTCTTGTCCTACTCTTCGAAGCTAATGCTCCCAGACATGCTATGGCAGACATTGAGCCAGTATAAATGATTGTGGGAAAAGAAACAAACTCCCCTTGTCCCAACTCGGTTATGAGGTCCGAAAGACATTTCAGTGACTTCACGCATTCGTTTATAGCCATTATTTCGGCTTCGCAGCTGCTCAGGGCGACTAACCATTGCTTCTTAGATGACTAGGTTATGGTAGTTTTCCCCATTTTGATCAAAATTCCAGTGTATTCTTTACTTTGTGGGGAGACACACCAGCTAGCGTCAGTGAATGCGCACAAAGGACTCGTAGATGGGGTAAAAACGAGTGAAGTGTCGCAGGTGTGTTTAAGATAAGAAACGACGCTCTTAAGAGCAGTCATATGCAAATGTGTAGGCGATTTAGCATATGTATCACGACTTTCTTTTGAAATAATTAACTTTGTGATATTAGTTAATAAATATCGTGATCGAGAAAGGAGGAGTGAGTGGAAACGATTAATTTTACGAGGAACAATTTTAATGAAAACCATCAATTAAAATATTCCAAGTGGAAATACATTATTATGTGTTAATAATTCAAAATAAATTATTGCGAATCTTCTTCAGGATTAGTCTGTAGAGCCGGTGAGACGATATCCTTGTGTTCAAGTGAACCTCTTGTGGCGGTGGGTACTAGTGCGGGAAATAATGACCCTGCGGTAGTCCAAGTCCAATGATGCTGCAGTGTTGCCGAAAATCTGGACAATACGTAACTTCTACGTGATTGAGATCCAACTGGTACAACTTGAAAAATTTAGGAGAAAAAAAAAAGATACGATATTAATATTCACTTTAAAGTTAAATACCAATGGGAAGTGATATTAAGTAGTACGTGAACCACGATGAGTAAAAAGCTTGAACAGGAAAGCAATAATTAAAACAGTTAATTTTAGCTAAAGAAAAATTCACTTAAGTCCTATTTCAATGTCTGCAACTGTACCCTGAGAAGCGCTGGGGGCAGCCAAGCGTGGCTCGCGTTGAGAGCTCTCTTTGCGGCTCGCGCTTGCTGTGCCAATGTCGCCTGCTTCTCCCGTGGTTGGCTCGATTGCTGAATCAGTCCGAGTTACGTTGTCTCCTGGGCTTATACGGCAATGGCGTGAAACCTCCTGTTTGGGTTCCTGGGCTGAAGTCTGGTCCTGATGAGGCCGCTCGTTAATCTTGAACGTTAACGTAGCTTCTTGTGCCGACGATGCGAGATTTATGCCGTCGTCTTTACCTTCGGATCGGATCGATGTCGAGTCTAAGTTCCCTGTGTCGAACTCTTGATCAGGTTTAATGATGACGGTATTCCCACCTCTTAATGGCTGCTCCGTAGCATGGACCTTGTATTTATGATGA
>JAHWFO010101743.1:348400-367714 GCA_023313115.1 Rhysida immarginata | reverse complement strand
CCCAGACCATGACACAACCACCACCATAGTGGTCAACCTCCGTGATGTTAGAGGGATTGTAGCGTGCTCCTGGTTCTCTCCAGATGAAAACTCGCCGGGAATCCGTGCTTAGACTGAATCTCGACTCATCACTGAATAAAACACAGGCCCATTGTGCTTGGGTCCAGGGCTGGTGTTGTCTGCACCAAGTCAGCCGGGCTCTCCTGTGTCCTGGAGTGAGTGGGATGCAGACCGTTGGTCTCCTGGCATACAGCCTTCTCTCATGAAGCCTCCGGTAAACAGTATGCCTCGAAACAGAGGTTCCAGTAGCAGACGAGAGCTCGTTTGCGAGCTGAGTGGCCGTCATCTCCCAATAGTGCCTGGCTGTTAGAGCAAGATACCTGTCTTCTTGCCTTGAGGTAGCTCTAGGGCAACCTTGCCCTGGTCGTCTGCATATCGTCACTGTCTCTTGGAACTGTCTCCATAATTCCGAAATGACATTTCTCGAAACATGAAAAAATCTCGCAACTTCTGCTTGGATCTGTCCTGCCTCCAATACTCCCACTGCTCTCCATCTTTCGGAATCTTATAACCTTCGGTGATGTTCCATTTTTCCATAAAATGGCTAGAATGTCCAAAACTTACATGCAGCAGCTCTTAAAGCGATGTCACAAAGACGGTTATTTCGAAGTAGCTTAATTTATATATGCAAAGAAGGACTTGGACGATTATTATTGGTTAGTGGTAATCCGCATTGTTAACTTGCTTCAACCCTAGATTTCAATGGAATCGGTCCAGTAGTTTTAGAGAAATCCACGAAAATGTGTTTGTCCTGTTAATTTTGGGCACCAGTGTATATGACGACAGCCTATTTCGCCCGCTCATATGCTTTTGACAATCTTCCCAGTCGTCAAATCCCGATGGAATTAAATAATCGGTTGTCTTCTCAATTGCGACGTTCGTCCTAGGAAACAGGAGCTGCTTAGCCTTCAAACCCCCCGTTCAAAACGTGGATGCCCATTTCAACTGAACTGCGCTCCACGGCGTCGGAGAATTGACTACTGTTCAAGTCTAAAAATTTCTACATTGGCTCATTCCTTTTTTTCTTTATTTCGTCGTCGTTCGGGGTAACCACATTTCTTCTTCTTCTTCTTCTTCTTCTTCTTCTTCTTCTTCTTCTTCCTCTTCTTCTTCTATCCACAGCTCACATCTTCCCACGTGGGGGCGACAAGCTGATACCGCTACAAACCACACTACAAACTAACTAAAGGTGATTAATGAACGTCATTGGCACTAGCAAGAAAGGGAAACACTGTACATCCTGAGACGTTATTTTTCCACAAAAAAGAAAAGCAGAGACACATTAGTTTTAACGGGCCATTAATTCTACGCAGGAGGTCCGTATTCTGAAGAAAGATCATTAATGAAGATATCACCAATTTGTTTTTCTTTCTTTCAAAAAGGCGTAAACAGGAGAATATTCTCAATAGATGTAGGAATAGAACGGGCACATTTATTGCGCGACTATTCAACACCTCCTAAAGAGAAAGCTTCTGCACGGAAACGCCATACATTGTTACATTATCATAGTAGTGCATTTTTATTCGTATTTATACCAATAATAAGCCATGAATTTGCACTACTATGATGATGTAACAATTATGACAGTTTCCGTGCAGAGGCTTTCACTTTAGGAGGTGTTGGAATATTGCGTTTCGCTATTGTTGTGGCTTTTCGCATTGCTACATTGTTGTGGCCTCGCCTTCTTATTACCAAGTGCTAATTAGCAAAAAAAAATATAAGTGAACGCCGCTGAAGAGACTTTTACCATCGAAAGAAAACTATAACGATAAAAGGGGTGTGGGGACGTCAGGAAGAACTAGTAGCGTTCTGGAGAGGATCGATCAGGACGTTACATTATATAACTGTATCCACTTTGGGATAAATATAAACGTATACGAATAAAAGCATAAGACCAGAAACAAAACTCTTAACTCTTAACCCAACGCTAAACAATATTCTTAAGAAGGATTAACTGACAAACCATGGGGAAAAGCAGACATCTAACAATTATTTGGAACAAACTAGTTTACTTGCAGCACTTCCACAGGCAAATCCCATTGATCTCAGTGACCGGTTACCAAATTTGTTTGTAACACTTGCACTGTCTCATAAAGTTATCTCAATTGCATGTAAAAATATAGAATACTCCCACATGATGCATATTGTCAAAGTGTGCAGGAAAATTTGCACAAACGAGTTTGCCAATTTCTTTTCTGTTAAGCGCATGAAATTGCACAAAGCAGTTCATGGCAAGACCTCTAATTTGAATGCTCCAACTACAACACTTGCAGTCGTCGATAATATTATCTGCAAACAAGGAGCGATAGATTTGCACTCATCTACCAGGTAAGTAAATATGAAACCGGAATTTTTGTATAGATAATACATGTTTATTGTATGAAAATGATAAAAAATATTTTATTCGAATAATGCCCATCGCTGGCTATACATTTTTTCCATCTGTCTTACAATTTGTGGATGCCACGCCAAAAAAACTGTTGCTCTTTTGAGGCATACCAGTCAACGAGCCATTTTCGTACATTTTTGTAATAAGTGGAGCGCTGCTCAGCAAGTACAATCCCATCGATGTAAATAAGTAGAAATCAAACGGAGCCAAGTCTGGTGAGTAAGCCGCATGCGAAAGTATTTCCCAACTAAATGCCTCAATCGTTTCCTTGACCAAGTTTTGCTGTATGTGATGGTGCCTTATCATGAAGCAAAATCACTTTGTGTTATCTTTTTTGATACTCTGTTCGTTTTTCATCCAAAGCTTGATTCAAGTTGATCATTTGTTGTCGGTGGCGTTCAGTATTAACGGTTTCGCCAGGTTTCTGCAGGTCATAATAGACAAGTTTGTGTCTTCCACGTTCTTCGTTTCTCACGTCAAAATCATTTTAAATTTTTGAATTTTTAAACCACTCAAAGCACTGTGATTTACCAAGAACATGCTCAGAGTAAGCTTCGACAAGCATTCGATGCTATTCTGCAGCAGTTTTCTTCAAATCGTAACAGAAAATCAATGCTCCGCAAATCGTAGTTTCCAAGCACAAAATTCGACATGTACAACGCTATTACAAACTATGTTGTTGTATGAAAGTTGTATTATAGCGAGTTGCAAATCTTTGTTAGATGTCAGAGTAAGAAAATGGTGCCAACGACGCGGTTTGACGGTAACTACATTGACAGTTAGGGCCATTTATAGGTGAATTCCGATTTCATATTTACAGACCTGGTATTGAAGAAGATGATGATTTTTATGTGGCTTACCGAATTTGTTATTTCTGACGTGTTCGTACCTGAACCAGCCTCAATAAAATAAGTCTGTAATAATTAAAGATTTGGAGATTTCAGCTACCTCACCATGAATTAAAATTAAATATGTGTAAATATTTCAGTAAATGAAATATTTTTTCCTTGTATGGTTGCCTTGTTTTTTATTTATTACCTCGATACATCTTGATTAATAGAATTTAATTGTCACTTTTCGTGTCAGGATGACGTATGACCGAAGGAGGGGAGGGAGGGTTTACAAATATATGACATGTGCTGACACAGGGGGGAGGGGGGTATAAAATTATTTGGAAAAAGGATGACGTAGTTTGTGGACGGCCCCTAAGAACACTGCCATCTATAGGCATGGTTCCTTGCTGGTGGAATTTTTTTCTTCTTTTCTAATTTGTAACCATGATAGGTTTTGAACAGTTTCTTCGGTTTAATTATTATCTTTTGTTTGAGTAAAATCAATATTATAACCTAACAGAAAAACATTGTTTAAGTAGTGCGAATTTTATTTGTATATTTTGTTACTATGGCAGTTGTTATAAATATTTAATAGTCTCGTAAATCCTTGAAAACCTTAGGACTTACTGAAAAATGCTAATGAATTCATAGATTTAAAATCATTGCTATAGCCTTAATTGTTGACGTTTTTTAATTACAGCAATAGAAACAAAGCAATTTTTTAATTACCTTTGTTGTAATTTTGCTCCATGTTAATCAGTAGTTGAAGTCAGTACTGCGATTGAATTATATATTAAACCTTAAATTAGCCATTATTTCCTTGTTTATTATTCGTAATTTGTCTAAACGCGTGGGGAGCATGCTTATGCTATTTAATCCTTGAAAATTTTGTAACTCGGTTATTTGCGCCGTATGCTCAAAGAAGATGAATAATATTTATTAGAAAATTTCCACGTCCGTTTAAACAGAAAGAAAACAAGGTAACTATAAATTACTTTATAAATGAGTTATATCTGTTTATTTTTATAATATTCCAATATATCAAGATAGTTAAATAAGGTATGGCATCACTAAAAACCTGAGACTTATAATGGGAAAAAACGGTAAACATTCTCAGTTAATTAAATATTCCGAAGTAGATCTGCTTTGTAGAATATAAAAAGTTAATAAACTGAACTCTTTCAGCAAAGAATTTGAAGATTGGCACAATGAAGAGAAAATTCTGATTGTTTGCTCATGACCTCCTTGAATATTACAGACCTGTTTTGTTGCCTAACTTACAGTGTTGCTCTTGGCGTCTCTCAATTTTGCCGTGGCGCTGTTTAACCTCCCTCTCTTTACCAAATGAGATATACATAATGTAGTGTAAATAAAATAAAAATAATAACAAAATTTTTTTGCGATTAAAATTAGAGTTAATTTGCGAATAAATAGAGATCTAATTTTGGTTAATAAAATGAATACTTATTCAGTTTGTTTCATTAATATTAATATTAGGCCTATTGTTAAAAATGGTTATTTAATATTAGGCCTAATGTTAAAACTGGCTAAATAATATTAGGCCTATAGTTAAAAATAGCTAATTAATATTAGGCCTATTGTTAAAATGTGGGTGTTCAATTAATCAGAAGACATTGAAATATCTCGAGAACTACACATCAGATCAAAAAAAAGTGTCGAATGAAAAATGTTCGTCTCGAATGAAAAATAAAATTAAATGTTTTTGATATTCTTACAAATGCTACTTAATGACACCATAATTGTCCACCCATCCCCACTACCAAAGTGTGGGAAAGCGAATTATGTCAAAATTTCGCACACACATACGTATTTCATGCGCCCCTCGTTTTTCATAGCTAAAATTCTTAAGGACAAAGCTAATTATTCTCTACTGTAAAACGTGGCTTTTTATTTATTTTTTTTTCAGAGTTATTTTGCTGATCTGATGCCTATTCCTTGAGATATCGCCCTTTTTCAACGATTTTTTTACCCATTTTGATTTTTGTCGATTACAGCGCCATCTGTGGCCGAAATGACTCAAATCGTAGTTCAGATTGGGGTAATTTTTTCTGGAGAATCCGAATCTGCAATAAAAAATCGTGGTTCCCATTTAAGTTTTTTTACTCCTCCCTTCCCCACCTTCAGGGGGTGGGGGTGGGGGTCGAGTTTGGTATCATTAGATATCCCCCTTCGAGATGAACATTTTTCATTCCACACTTTTTTGATCCGATGTGTGGTTCTCGAGATATTTCAATGTCTTCAGATAAATTGAACACCCGGTATAATATTAGGCCTATTGTTAAAAATGGCTGAATAATATTAGGACTATTGTTAAAAATGGCTAATTAAAGTTAGGCCTGTAGTTATAAATGATGTGTGGGTATATTACGATCTTTAGCCCTTATTACGAGCTTTAGCTAAAGCTATATATAAGAACACAAGCATATTCAATAGCTTTATGTATCCGGCTGGCCATCGTTTGCACGATAACGTGAAATTGGAAGAAGTCAACTCAAATATATATCTTGTGGGCCCCTTCAGGCACATGCACTAATATTAAAAATATGAACTTATGGCATGTAATATATCAATCGATTCGAACCAAGGAGTCATAAATGAATACAGAGTTGCATTTTGTTTATCACTTAAGCATTGTTGATGGCAGCTTGGAGCACGTGCCGTTAGTGAAGCTTTGTCGAAGCACGTGCTCCTTTCGTTTTAAAATTCAATGCTGTTGGGCCTATTGTAAAATGTGACTAATTAATGTTAGGCGATTGTTAAAAATGGCTAATTAATATTAGTCCTATAGTTAAAAATGGCTAAATAATGTTAGGCCTTTTGTTAAAATGACTATATAATGTTAGGCTTATTGTTAAAAAGACTACACAGGGTGTCTCAGAATTCATTGTATAGATTTCTAGGGGAGTTTGTATGAGTGATTCTAAGCAAAAAAGTTCATATGAACATGGGTCCGAATTTGAACGATAACTGAGATATGAACAGAAATAAAAATGCCGCCACCAAGATCAACAAGTTAATAACTCAGGTTCTGTAAATCCTAGATTAATAAAATTTGGGGGAATAACAGGGTACGTAAGACTGTGTAACGTTAAAATTTGATCGAATTCCAACGAGAAGTTTCCGAGTTACTCATTCAACATCATATGACGTCCTCACTTGTCCTAACTAGCACTTGTTACAATTTTGACTATGTAACTCGGAAACATCTCGTTGGAATTCAATGAAATTTTAACGGTATAGACATTCTTATGTACCCTGTTATTCCCCCAAATTTCTTTAATATATGCTTTACAGAACCTGAGTTATTAACTTGTTGATCTTGGTGGCGGCATTTTTATTTCTGTTCATATCTCACTTATCTTCAAATTCGTACACATGTCATATGTACTTTTTTGCTCAGAATCACCCGTACAAACTCCCCTAGAAGTTTATGCAATGAATTCTGAGACACCCTGTATAATGTTAGGCCTGTTGTTTAAAATAGCTAATACATGTTAGGCGTATAGTTAATATGATTATATAATGTTAGGCCTATTGTTAAAAATGGCTATTTAATATTAGACCTATTGTTAAAAATGGCTAAATAATATTAGGCCTATTATTAAAAATGGCTAAATAATGTTATGCCTATATTTAAAAATAGCTAATTAATATTAGGCCTATTGTTAAAAATGGCTAATTAAAGTTAGGCCTGTAGTTAAAAATGGCCAATTAAATTTAGACATATATTTAAAAATGATGTGAGTGTGGATAGAATCAAAGGTATTTCTATTGTTTATTTAAACCAACTGCAAGTTAAATTGAAATATTAAAATTTTAAATCACATTTGCGTCATTGGTAAAGCTCCTTGGAATGCTTACAAGATTTTTCCAGACAATGCTTTGCAACAATGATTAAGAAGGGATGAATGGTAACTTTGATTAAGAAGGGATGAATAGCTCTAGTGGTGGAAAGAACATAGGCGAAGTAGTTTAAAACATTTAGACGTGCGAGCATTTTATTTCTCATTTTGCGCGTGTTTGGAAAGATTTGTGTGAACGCTTCAATCGATTATGTAAATTGAAATGCAGTTTTCGCCATTGCTGCATATAAAATATGACTGCAATTGTTTATAATCTTCTTTTCAGCATATTTGAAAATCGTTTTACGAGTTATATTCTGGTTAGGTACCGAAAGGTGCTTTATGCTATCTGTATGGTGAAACGTGTCTGTCTGTCTGTCTGTCTGTCTGTAACTCTAACTCCTCCGAGGCTACGAAAGGTTTTCAAAATCTGTTTTCGTCAGTCGATGAATATGGTTCAGGGCACGAAATAGTCACAAATATTATCTAAATCGGTTCATTGGCACGTGTACAAATGGTACCTCTATTTTCCCGGCAAGCAATTTTCAATGGGAAGATATATTGAGTAATATATCAAACAGATCATAATGACGAAATAGAAGCGGTTATTCATTACTATTTTCGTCAGTCGATGTGTATGGTACATGGCACGAATCAATCATAAATATTATCTAAATCGGTTCAATAGTACGTGCACAAATTGTACCTTCACGACCCCACCTAGAAATTTTCAATGGAGAGATACATTAAGTAATATATCAAACAAATCGTAATGACGAGAAAGAAGCGGATATATATTACTATTTTCGCCAACTGATAAATATGGTTCAGGAAATGAATCATTTTGAAAATGGTTGTAATCAAATCAATGGCACGTGCTCTAATGGTGCACTTATGACATCCTCAAAAATTTTCAATGATAGAATATACCATGTAATATATCAAACGACTTGGAATGAGGTGTCATGAATGAATATAACGTAAAATTAATGACAGTCGAAATTGGTTTCAAGGAACCTGGTTTAGTGGAACCATTATGGTTCATTGGAACTTTCAATGCTGAAATATGGCATGTAATATATCAGTCGAATTGGAATGATGTGTCATGAATGAATATAACGTAAAATTAATGATAGTCGCAATTGGTTCAAAGGTACATCGTTTAATGTTATCGTTATGGTCCATTAGAAATTTACAATATTAACTTAGGGCGGTTTAAAAATATTGTTCCGCGAATGGTTTAGTTTAACCTTTCGGAACTTGGTTATATCATTCCTTAATGGTTTATTAAGTACCGAAGGGTGCTTTATGCTATCAGTGTGGGAAAACGTGTCTGTCTGTCTGTAACTCTAACTCCTTCGGGGATATAAAGGTTTTTAAAACTCTGTTTTCGTCAGTCGATGAATATATTTCATGGCACGAACCAATAATAAATATTATTTAAATGGACTCATTGGCACGTGCACAAATGGTACCTGTATTTTCCAGCCAAACAGTTTTCAATGGGAAAATATATTAAGTAATATATCAAACAAAAGGCAATGACGAGATAGATGCGGTTATTCATTACTATTTTCTCAGTCGATGAATATGTTAAATGGCACTAACCAATCCCAAATATTATCTAAATCGGTTCAATAGCACGTGCACAAATGGTACCTTCACGACCCCACCTAGCTATTTTCAATGGAGAGATATATTAAGTAATATATCAAAAAAATCGTAACAACGAGATAGAAAATATTACTATCTTCGCCAACCGATAAATATGGTTCAGGAAATGAAACATTTTAAAAATGGTTGAAATCGAAACAATGGCACGTGCTCTAATGGTACCCTTATGACACCCTCAAAAATTTTCAAAGATATGGCATGTAATATATCAAACAAATTGGGATGATGTATCATGAATGAATATTACGTAAAATTATTGATAGGCGAAATTAGTTCAATGACACCTGTTTTAGTGGAACCATGATGGTTCATTGGAATTTCAATGCTAAAATATGGCATGTAATATATCAGTCGAATTGGAATTATGTGTCATGAATGAATATAACGTAAAATTAATGATAGTCGAAATTGGTTCAAAGGTACGTGGTGTAATGGTATCTTGATGGTCCATAAGAAACTTACACTGTTAACATAGGGCTGTTTAAAAATATAGTTCCGCGAATGGTTTAGTTTAACCTCCCGGTACTTAGTTATGTCATTCCTTAATGGTTTATTGTAGAAGTCAAAGAGGACTTATATTATTCGCTTGATGCCTGTATGATTTTAGTGTTACAACTTTTATATAGTTTTTCTTTTGCTGATGTGTGTATACACATTTTGGCGGACTCTGTATACAGGGTGTTCTCGAATAATTTGTACAAACTTATGAGGGGGGGGGGGCGGCACAATGACCCAGAGAAAAAAGATGAAAGGGAAATGTTGCTTAGATTTGATCCCGCTATCACTCGCCCACCCGCAAGTTTGAACACATTATTCGAGAACATCCTGTATACCGAGTCAGCCAACTAACTGAAGTAACTTGTAAAGTTATTTAACGCCATGACTATCAACAAAGCTCAAGGACAGAGTTTGAAGATGGCTGGCGTAAACTTCAGAAGTGACTGTACATAGCCTGTTTCAGAGGTCAGCTCACCTGACAGTTTGGTTATCCTTCAACCAGACAAAAAGAGGTTCTTAGTACATGAGGAAAAATTATAAAACCAATCCTGAAGCCTTCAGTTTCAAACTCCCATTTTAAGGATTTCCTAGAAATATATAGCTAAGAAAAGCTATGTCTTGGGCAGTGCGAAGCCTGCGGGTAACATCTAGTCTACTAATATAATTCTCTATGCCAGTTTGTTTATATGGTTGATGATTAAAACACTGATGATTATATTGTTTTCTTTGTTAATATAATTCTAACTCCTCCTGCTCAACACCACCTCTACTCAAAGCCAGAGCGCAAAAATTTCATACATTGCTACATCATCATACGGAATCGCTTAGCCAACGAGAAAGACAGGCCCTGGCCCACGCCTCCTATAAAGAAATTCGACCAAATTTAGGGCTTATTATTGGTAGAAATACGATTAACAAAGGACGAAGTATGATTCATTGTTGAAATCCGAGATTACATTGTTACTCGGACTAGTATGGTCAGCTGATTTTTCCGTCTTTCTAGTATGGTGCCGGGGCCTGTCTTTCTCGTTGGCTACGATGGAGTCATAAATTAGGGGTTATTGGTAGAAATACGATATAGACCTTTTCATTACGTCATCTCATGGGCGCCGCCATTACGGTCGTGCAAAAAAAAGGTAGAAAACGTGAACTACACCGATTCAAAAGAAGAAATTGTGTTAGAACGAAAATATAGCAAACCCTATAGTTCGTGCAATAGCTCGTTATTTCTGCAGCTTCGCTACGGGGCAATACGACGCTTACGAGTCAAAAAGACCGTGTGTAATGGCGGTCAACTACCGTGTCCCTCATGGCGGACAATATGTTCTCTAAAAAGGTCTATACGATTAAACATGACTCCGTATGATGATGAAACAATGTATGAAATTTTAGCGCTCAGGCTTTGAATAGAGGCAACACCACCTAGACAGAAGGCCTGCGCACAGAAACGTCATATATTCCGCACATTCCTTTTTACCTCAGCAGCTCAGCCTCTTCAGCCTAGCTCCTGAGTTGATTTTTAGCCTCGTGCATGCGCATTTAGATGTTTTTGATTGCCCAAAAGGAACGATTTTTTGATAATTTGCTGAATAAAATGCCATCAGTAAATTAAAAAATCTACTAGAAAATCATAACTTTTTTAAAAAAATGAATTTATTCGTTATATTAATGATTTCCATAATTAATTTAAGCGGCCAGCTTTCATAAAAAGGCATAAGGTAACGTAATTTAAACCTTACTGGCTTTACTCTTAGCCTTTTTCTTACAACGGACTTCATCCATGGACGCCGCCATCTTCTTTCAGCCTTCCTCAGCATTTGTAAGCACCTCTTTGACATGCTTAGATTGCTGTGATTTGGCTGAAGCACGAGGCCAGCGAGATAACAAGGCCTGGAAGCGAAAAAGTCATCTGATCATCGGGGTCTAGCAACATTCCAACCTTCATTGTTTCCAACAAACGGAAAAACGTTGATTGTTAACATCCAAGATGGCGCGGAAAAACGTTGACGTTACAACTTGCTCAGCTAAAGTTCAGCATAGCAAAAAGGAATGACTTTGCTGAGCTCGGCTGAAAGCGGCTGAGCTGCTGAGGTAAAACGGAATGTGCGGATTGTTACATCACACTAAAACGGCTATTGTTAATCGTATTTCTACCAATAATAAGCCCTAAATTTGGCCGTTTGATGATGATGTAACAATGTATGACATTTCTGTGCGCAGGCCTTCTGTCTAGGTGTGTGTTGGTAGAAGTGTTGTCCATGCTCGTTTCCATAGTCCCGAGCAACAATACAACTTTCATTGATTCCAAGAAATTGAAAAACCAATGGCTGTAACGCTACAAATTTTGTAATTGAAAATTCGACCACTTTCCGATCATCAAATGATCTGAATTTTTCAAGGTGGATCAGATCCTAATGACAATGCAATATATAATAGTTTTACTGTATTATTTCTAAGCATTGTTATGTGTTATTTCTACTGTATATTCTCATTCAGATATTGCAAAATTTAACCAAAAAAAGAGTCCGAGCAACGCCGGTAGCCCAGGGGAAGCAAACATTTCCTAAAATATCCCCGATACATTTTGACTATAATACAGTGTATAAGTGAATGTGAATGTTTTGGAAACCGAAGTGGACATGATGCGATGATTGAACGTTCGTTTCTAAGAATTATTAACAATAAGCTTAAAATGATGATGTAATAATAAGACATAGATAATACTGTTTATCGAGGAGGCTAAGGAATTACACGTGTCTCCTTTTAGCAAAATAACGCACTACAGCCGGAGATTGTAGAATTACTGAAAAACAATTCGAGTTATTATTTAATTTCTTTAGATTATTCTCTTAATCTACAACTGTACTTATCGGCCTTGGTGTCTCAGTGGTTGCGTGAGCTCCTCTGATGCCCGAGAACGACGAGAATTTTTCAGCGGGGAAATCTTTCGGAAGGGAAGTAAAGACGTTCCAGCTCCAGGTTAAAGAACCCTTCCGAGGCAAAATTTGCGGCCCCTATAACGCCGTCCTGAGATGACGATATAGTTGAAAGGGACGTTAATATCAAACAAAGCAAACCAACAACTGTAATTATCCCGGGCAACGCCGGGTGCCTTCACGAAAAATGTTGTTATTCAAGATCTGCTGAAATAAACTCAATTTTCTTAATTGAAAAAAATGTAATAAAAAATGTTTAAATGTAAATGAAAATGTAACAAAAAAAAAGGAAAAATAAAATTAAAATTTATATAGTGCATTATAAATTAAAATGATTAAGCCATAAAAAAATGACATGTTGTGCGTCATTTTTGACGGGTAAATTCCTAGTAAAAATATAAAGAGTATTAATTTCTACGTTTTTAAGAAACTTATCTCCTGTTCTAGATTTTTTCCATCATTGTGGTAGTATTACAGAGCTATGTGTTAAATTTCAACTTTATAACTTACTTCCAAGTTGCGGTTTAAAACGGACAAACATACTTACATTGTGCTTTATACACTGAGTGAGCATGTTATTATGACCACCTGATATGTTTATGCAAATGCGCGCACGGACGTCGCCACAATGTTGCTAGCGGGCCGGATCAATGTAAAAAGGGAAGCTGAGTGTCGTCGACAACAGTAGACGTGTTCCATTTAATAGCCTTCGAACGCGGGATGATTGTAGGTGCTCGGAGCTATGGAGCGAGTATCAGCGAAACAGCAGCATTCTTGGGGTACTCAAGAGCAGCCGTCGTTAAAGTATTTAAAGACTAGACGGTTAGCCAGAAGACGGGGTCTGAACGTTCGCGTTGTGGCCGCCCGCGGATGGTTGATGATCGGTTGGTTGGTTGATTGGAATTTTAGGGCGTCGGCTGCTATGGCCATTTTGCGCCCGACAGAAAGTTTAAAAACCCACAGTTTAAGGGGACAAAAGTTTTAAAAAATCAGATGAAAAAAATTATAAAAACTTGAGTGACAAAGATGGACAAACAATAAAAACTATGACTATGAGATTTTAAAATCATTAATAAATTTAAAAACAGAAATTTTTCGCCAGGATTCGCCCGTAATAAGAAATATTAGCATAGGGCTGTGTAAGTCTTTAGTGTGTAAAGGGCACTAACTGACTATAAAATAGGTGATTAAAATCTATTTTCTTCTGAGTTGACCCCTAAAAAAAAAACTGATGAATATGATTAGTGGTTGATGATCGGACAGAACGGAGATTGTCACGACTGGTAAAGGATAACAGAAGGGCAACTGTGCATCAAATCACTGCTGACCTTAATCAGGGGTCCTCCAAAACGGTCTCTAAACGCACTGTCCCGCACACTGCATCGTATGGGATACGGAAGCCGAAGATCTGTCCGCACACCTCTGCTGTTTGCAGCCAACAAGCGGAAACTACTCCAATTCGCTCAGGAGCACAAGGATGGACTATCGAACAGTGGAAACAAATTATGTGGTCAGACGAGTCACGATTTCAGTTACATCATGCAGACGGCCGCGTGAGAATCAGGCGGAAACAGCACGAAAGCATGGACCCCGCATGCATGAGTACAACCCTTCAGGCCGGTATGGGCAGCGTTATGGTCTGGGGAATGTTTTCCTGGCATGCGTTGGGTCCGTTAATACGTGTTGAACAACGTCTGGATGGCACAGCATACCTCCGATGTTGTATGGCCGATCAAGTCCACCCTGTCATGTTGATGGCGTACCCCAATGGAGATGGCTACTTCCAGCAAGACAATGCGCCATGCCACAGAGCTCGTATTGTGCAGAAGTGGTTCCATGAACATGAGGGGGACTTTACCTTACTTCGGTGGCCCTCACAATCCCCGGATCTCACTCCAATTGAGAATTTGTGGGACGAAGTCGAACGAACCATCAGACGGCTGGATCCACCACCGTCCAATTTAACGCAACTAGACAGTGCTATCCATCAAGCATGGTGTCAGATTCTTCCCACCACCTTCCAACATCTCGTGGAATCAATGCCACGAATAATCACTGCAGTATTAAAGCCAAAAGGTGGCCCAACGAGATACTGATAGGGTGGTCCTAATAATATGCTCACTCATTTTTTATACAGATTATTGAAAGTTTTCGAGAAAAGGCTAAAAAAAATCGATTTTTTTTTTTGACGTAACATATCGAAAGTCAAGACTGATATGTTATTGCAGTCACGTGACCGTTAGTTAGTTTTACCGTTTCACCATGTAGATCCAATCCACCAGAAGAAAATAAACCCTTTATTGGTTGGATGATTTGTTTGGTATTAACGTCCTTTTCAACTGACATGGTCATTTCAGGACGGCGTTAATGGCGCCGCAAATTTTGCCTGGCAAGGGTTCTTTAACGCGCAGCCGGCAAACGACTACACGGGACCAACGGCTTTACTTCCCTTACGAAAGAAGTGCGTGATCTCCGGATTTTCCCCCTGAAAAAATCCTCGTCGTCCTCGGGCACCAGAGGCGATCACGCAACCACTGAGCCACCGAGGCCGATAAAAACCCCTTTGTCTTCGGATATTTGTTTTGTAAAAAAAAATTACAACTTGAATGCTATTTAGTAACTTGTTATACGTACCGGATGTTTAAAAAATAACCGGTATATTTGAAAAATCAATAAAAACTAAACGGGCAGCGATAGAAATACAACGTTTGTAATTTCGAAAGTTTGTCTGCCTGAAAATTTACTGTTGTCCCATGCATATTGCAACACACAGTGCATTTCTATCGCTGCCCGTTTAGTTTTTATTGATTTTTCAAATATACCGGTCATTTTTGAAACACCCGGTATTTGTAACATGTGTTTTTATATTGATTATTTCGCAAATGAATGCTAAATTGAAAGGGTACTAATTCGATGACTGCAGCGCTATCTCTTTATGAGATATATAATAAATTTTCGAGTTACTCATTCAACATCATAACACGTGTTCACTTGTGAGTACTAACCAGTACTTTTTACAATTTTGACTGCGTAATTCGGAAATTTATTATATATCTCGGTCAAATTTCAACGGTATACACAGTCTTATGTACCCTGTTATTACTTCCAATTTCATTAATCTAGCCTGTACAGAACCTGAGTTATTAACTGGTTGATCTTGGTGGCGGCCTTTTTATTTCTGTTCATATCTCAGTTATCGTTCAAATTTGGACCCATGTTCATAGGACCTATTGTGTTTACGTTGACCTCTATAATACCCTCTTAAATTGTTTTACACACGATTTGAATCACCCTGTATAATAAACGTATGAATAAAGGTTTTTCAACAAGGGCGATAAAGGCTTTTCGACAAAAACAATCTTTTATTTAATACCTAACTCGATGGAACCACGGTCTCCTAGAAACTACCAGGCCTGAACATGACGTCAATAATGTATTGTTAAAGCACTAAGATTGTGACGTTGAACTATCTTCTATAATAGCACTACCCGAGGCCAACGAGAGACAGGCCAGGGCACTCAAAAGTCACCTGACCATCGGGGTCCGGGCAATAATCCATCCTTCATTGTTTCCAACAAACAAAAAATTACTGAGACTATTAAAAATCAAAGATGGAGACAATGAAGGATGGATTGTTGCCTGGACCCCGATGGTTAGGTGACTTTTGTGTGCCCTGGCCTGTCTCTCGTTGGCCTCGAACCAACATCACCTAGACAGAAGGCCTGCGCATAGAAATGTCATTTATTGTTACATCACACAAGTGCGGCTATTGTTAATCGAATCTCTATCAATAACAAGCCCTAAACTTAGCCGTTTGATGATGATGTAACAATGTATGACATTTCAGTGCGAAGGCCTTCTTTATCTAGGTGGTGTTGGTTTAGGCAACGCCTCCTATAGAAAGAAAGCCAAACAATTGAAATATCATTCATTGTTACATCATCATAACTCGACCAAATTTACGGCTTATTATTGGTAGAAATACGATTAACAAAGGTCGAAATATAATGATGTAACAATGCATGACGTTTCAGTTGTTTGGCTTCCTTTCCAGGTGATGTTCGTTCAGGCAACACCACCTCTACTCAAAGCCTAAGCACGAAAATTTCATACATTGTTACATCATCATACAGAGTCATGTTTAATCGTATTTCTACCAATCATAAGCCCTAAATTATGACTCCGCATGATGATGTAACAATGTATTAAGTTTTCGCGCTTAGGCTTTGGGTAGAGGTGGTTTTGGTTCAGGCCTGGTAGTTTCTAGAAGGCCGTGGTGGAACTCGCCAAAATTGGACGGCAAACAACTGTGTGGTTTCATAAAAAATCATAAACAATCCTCTCCACAAAGACATCACAATAAAATGTATAAAATAAAAATTTTAAAGCACACACTTTCACCTTAAAAAGTGCAATATAAAAGTAAAAAATCTAATTTTTAAAAAAAAAGGTAAAAGTGTGGGGGCGCGTTTAATTTATTTTGTATTTTCTTTATAAATTTAATATTAAACGCGCCACCACACTTTTAACTTTTTTTTTAAATTAGAATTTTTACTTTACTGCATGTTGTTTTGAACTATCTGACCACAGCTTACGATGCGTTTTGTTTCTTTCAATTCAATTGTCGATTTCGTGTTTTTTCTCCTTTCAAATTCCCTGCGTTTTTTCTCTTCTCCAATTCAACGGAAGCCAGAGTCGTTTAAGCACTGTGTGGTTTTGCCGTCTGGAGAGAAGATTCTGCATGTGGGCGGCCACTTTTGAAGCGGATTGAGAATAAAACAGGGGCTTGGTTTTTTTCGGGGTTTATTTCGATGACATATGATGCAGTGTAAAAATTTAAAATTCGAATTCTTATAAAAGGTTATTGCTGGTTTTCATTTGTTTTTCATTTCAGGTGGGCAGTGGGCTTTTCTTTAGAATTAATTAATTCGGGTTGAATTGTTCTTAGAAGAAACATGACGCTGTTTCATAAACTATTAAAATTTGAATAAAATTAAATTAATAATCACTGTAAAAGGTTTTATATGTCTTTTTTGAAAATCATTTGAAAATCAATGTTTTTGGTCGGTCATTTTTTCGTTGGCCGCCCTAACATTTTTTTTTTTTTCCTAAAAACATATTTGGCAAAAAATTGTTGGGTTGCGCTTTTAAGTGCACTTTTTTTTCAAACATTGAAAGCGTTTTATTGGGGTTTTTTTGTGTGTCTTTGAAGCGTTTTGGTATGTCTCGTTTTTTGGGCTTCAAATTTTTGAGGGTTTGCACTGCTTTTCGTTTTTGTTCAAATTTTTTCCTTTTTTTTCTGGCAGGTTGTGTTTTGTCGTGCTTATTATGTGTGAATACAACTTATGTGTGAATACAACAATTTGTCGAAGAAGAGCTTAAATATTCGTGTTTGCAGTAGGAAAATGGGAGCAAATGTGAGCGTCTGCATTGTTTTCAATATTGTTTTGTAGTAATCTGTTAGCGCTGCTTGCGGCAAGGTGGAGAATTTGGGCGGGACGTATTTGAGCGAGCTAATGGGCAGCCCGGGGGGCGTATTTCTTCGGCCACCTTTGTTTGCAGATGACGCTTTTGGGAAACGCAAGTTTCTTTATGCCTTTTGTTTTTTTTGGGGTTCGGGCTTGGTTGAACCCTCTCAGTCTTGTTTGGTTAGGTCTGTTTTGGTGTGTGGGTTGGTTTGGTTTTTTGGATTGGTTTGGTTTGTTCTTTTATTGGAAGTTTTGTTTTTGTTTTTTTTTGGGGGGGGGGGTTAATTTTTTTTTTTTTTTTTTGGTTTTGCTTTGGTTTGTTGGTTTCTTTTGCTAGTCGACGTAGTTTTCCCCTCCGTACCGTGGCGCCTCTGGAATGAATTCAGGGTCCGTTAGTGTCGCCACTCTTCCGTACCCAGGGTATGCTTCAGCGATGTGATCGATAATGAGTCTGAATTTTTCCCCAGGTTTAAGCTTTGGAAACCGGAACGTTTCTTGTAGACAAATGCGTACACGTATGATGAAGTTAGGTCCTGGGTTAAATGTGTTGGCAAGTTTTTTCTGTTCTTCTAGTAGTCCCACAGGGGTTCAATTCTCTGGGTGTGGTATCCAGTGGCGGGGTAGACAAAATTTTGACTGTGGTTTACAGTCTCATGGGTGATGTTTACCTCCTGCAAGTTGTTCATGTGGAGGTATCCTCGCCACTCGTCGGTGACGACGGTTGTGCCGTCCTCAATAAAGGTTTTCATGACCCAGTTTAAGGACTCTTCATTGCGTTGTCCACTGGGATCACGAAGCATGTGCCGTCTTCTTCGCAAACGCTGCCAACAACCCAATGAGTGTTCTTCATATACCGGCCCTCCTCATACTTTATTTTAATGATCACGGTCTCGTCGACCTGCACCGTCTTTCCGGCGCCTCCAATCTTGTTGTTGCCAGCTCTCAACACAACGTTCATCATTACTTCTCATACAAAGTTGTCCCACTGGACTGCCCTGTGGGGTGAAATCTTGGCGGCCGCTAAGGATGTTGACTGGTCGCAGTTCAATGCGAAGCGCGTCCAAATGAAGTCGATGATTTGGGCCCAAGTGAGGTTTCCATGCTTGCCCCGAAAAGTGTTCTCAGTGGCACTCGCAACACTTGTAGCTTACGACGTTCATTGACTTTCGGTATTCTAAGGTCATAAAAATGGCAAACTTGCAGTCTGCAGGCAAGTTTGAATTGTTGGTCTGTACATTTCTTTGGAGGTCGTAAAACTCAAGATTCCCAGTGTTCTCCAGTGGTCGAAAAAACTCCCAGGTTGATAAAGTAATGTTTTCAGGGGACGGTGTTTTTTTCTTGCTGAGACAGGATTGATTTTGAGTTTTCTTGTTAGTGAATTTCGTGTTCTGTTGACGCAGAAAAACGGAAGTGACACGTTTTTTTGGTTGCCTAGTGACACAGCATGTGATGCCAGTTCGCAAAAACATGTGAAACATCACTGTTGGGAACAAAAACAAAACGCAGGGCCAACAATGTGTATGTTTTTGGTGGACGTTTCCATTTTTTTAATAATTGGCTGCGGTTTCTGTTGTTTGTTTTTTTGTTTTTTTT
>JAHWFO010101743.1:331518-348300 GCA_023313115.1 Rhysida immarginata | reverse complement strand
GTTCGTGCTTTTTTTCTATGATTGAAAATAGTTTTTGTTGTGTCTTTTTTTCTTTCAAGAATTGTTAATTGTTTTGGTGGTTGCTTTTTTTTTGGGGGGGGGGGCTTTGATTTTAAAATTTCAATCTAAACATGGAGGAAATTTTTTTTTGAACGAGAAAATTGCTTCTCCCAAAATTAAATTGTTTTCATTTAAACTCCACTTGAAAATAAAAATAAAAAAAAAATAAAGTTTGTTTGGAAAATAAATGAATAAATTAAATTTGTTTATAAACTGTTTTCGGAAATTTAAAAAAAAAAATTATGTCGCATGGCTTCATGGTGCTTTATGGCTTGTTTGGCGTGTGGAAAGCATTCGTTTTCGGTGAGTTTGATGCGCCTCTGGTACCTGAACAGTTTGAGGTTTGCGTGTGTTCGCTTCGGTAAAAAGGGGTTAGTTCAAATTGCCAAAAACCACTGTTGCTGCCAGCAAAGATAAAAAAAAAGCGTTCCATTAATCTCCTGTGTTTGGCCAGGGGGGGGGGGGGGGAGCTCCCCCACTGTGACTAAACAAGTTGGCATGTGTGTTAGGTTAGGAGAGGTTAGCTCAAATAACCAGAAAATCAACTGTTGCTGCCACCAGTGACTGGCTGGGGGGGAGGGGGATTTTCCACCCCCTATAACTAAACAGGTTGGGGTGTGTACCCCTGGGGTTAATTTATACTGTCTGTCCAATCCGACAAAATCCAAACGCAAAATTGCAGAATCTGAAAAAACTAATTAGTTTTGCCATGCTTCAGTCTGAGCACTGTTGGCACCCCCTGCATGCAACCACCAGGAAGTATGTATACTCTATTGCGCATGAGCGCTCTCGGAAACAGTGATTTACCGCTCACAGATAGTAAGAAAACGAATTAGTCCGAGTACTGTTCCCCCCCCCCCTGCATGCAACCACCAAGGGTTATGTATATCTCTAGCGCGCGTGAGCGTTCTCGGAAACAGTGATTTACCACTCAGAGATAGTAAGAAAACGAATTAGTCCGAGTACTGTTGACATCCTCCCTTCATGAGAGAGAGGGAGGGTGGGAGAGAGAGAGGGAGGGTGGGGGGGGAGAGAGATAGAGAGAGGGTGGAAGGGAGAAAGAGGGAGGGTGGAAGGGAGAAAGAGGAGAGGGAGTGTCTGTAAAGAGAAATCTCTTTGACCGGGGATGCCACCCCCAATTTTTAGAACCACCCACACTTTTAGTATGTGCCCCCCAAAAAACCAAGCCCCTGTATTTTCTCTTTCCCCTTCAAAAGTGATCGCCCTTAGAATCTTCTTTGTAGATGGCGTTACTGCACAGTGGTTAAATGACTCTGGCTTCCGTTGAATTGGAGAGGAGAAAAATCACAGGGGCAAAAATTGAATTTGAAAGGAGAAAAACACGCGGGAGCAACAATTGATTATGAAAGAAGAAAAAACGCATCGCAAGCTGTGGTCAAGCAGTTCAAATTAACCAATTTTTTATACACTTTATTTTATTTTTTTTAGTCTTTACTTAAAAACATAAGCGTTTATATGATAACTAGAAAACCAAAAAAACCCCCTTGGAACTCTACGTCGGCTACGTTTGTATCTCGGCAAAGCGTTTACAACAATACATTACGCTGGCTAATCATAAACTTTCCTAGCATTGATGATCAAATTAACAATTTGATACGAAATAAACAACAATACAGGCACTCGCTACGTCATGATTGCACTGTCATGACCTCCTTTATTTTTACAGACCTGTTTTACTGAATAATTCAATTGTTGCGTTTTGCGTTTCTCAATTTTGCCATGGCGCTGTTTAACCTCCCTATCTGATTGTTTCCAACATTGAGGGTTACATTGTTGCTTGGACTAAGATGGTCAGGTGATTTTTCAGTGACATTAAAAACAAACTGAATAAGCATTCATTTCATTAACAAATTTAAGTTTCTTTTTATTCGCTATTTAACTCCTTTTTAAAATAACAGATTCTATGCAAAAAAAATTTAGTACGCTATGTATCTTTTTTATTTTGTTTGCACTACATTTTATTTATCTCAGATGGTAACCAAAGGGAGGTTAAACAGCGCCATGGCAAAACTGAGAAATGCCAAAAACAACAATGGAAATTTTTCAGTAAAACAGGTCTGTAATAATAAAGGAGGTGATGGCACTGTATACATATTAAATTTAAATATTAAAAAACTTACGAATAAATGAAAGACTAGTGAAACTAACGATTGAAATATGCATTGTCATCGATAAGATGCCGCTGGGAAAAGTTTCAGAGTTATAGGTAGTCAGGAAGTGGACAAAATATTGATTACAAATTTGCGCACAAACACACAAACAAGTTAAGTTCAATAACAGTGTGTAATAAAGAACTTTGCTATCATTGATGATCAAATGAACAACAATTATAATAATAATTAACGACGGTAACAATGATCAATGCGCATGCGCAAAAGTGCCGATTTTGCTCTTTATAAAAGTGTTTTGCGTTTTAATATACCGTGTGTTTCAAAAGTTCCCGAACGCAGGAGATGATTTTCCCTCATAACGTACTGTTGTGCAGGTATGCTGAAGGGATGGTAGACAGGATCCAGTGTGTCTCAACCTCGTTTTTTCAATTAATGGATATTCCCACTCGTTACGAATCCCGCTATTCGTTTTACATAAATGCAAATACGCGAATGTGAGAGTGAAATAAAAGGTTAAAATAAAAAATAGAAGCTTTATTTATAAAACCTATGGTATACGGTATTAAGCTTATACCAGTACAGTGACAGTTTAAAAAGCGTTTGCTGCGTGAAAACAAACAAATGAAATACAGTATGCAATGCCTGCAGTGCGTTTGAGCACCGACTAGCGTATTGCGAAGAGGTGAACTGTGAACACTTTGAGCAAATGGTGTAACCTACATGTACCATTTCCTTTGGGAATGTAAAAATAAAATAAACACATTTGAGAACCTTTGCCAGTATTTAAAACTGATTTTATGTAATTTATTTCAGCACATGGTTTATTTTAGTGGTTGGCCGAACGTTACTCCTGCGGTCTGTCATAGGTTAGGCTTTCCCTACATACAGAAGGGGCAGTTCGGGAACTTTTGAAACACACGGTATGGGATAGTCCATGGAAAGCTTCTTAATCTACAATAACTGCTGAAAATGACTACCACCAGCAAGGATACATAAATCCAATATTCTCCTCATTGACTGCCGAGCTCTTTCAAAAACACCGTGGTTCTTTCTTATTAGATTACGCCCATCAACCGTTTCCACTAAAGTAGTGTAAAGTAATGGCTTCAGATGGCCATCTGAATTGTTTATCGCCTTGGATCGTCGAAACACCCTGTGTAATAAATAAAAATATTCAGTTTGTGTGTGGAGGTTTTTTTTCTAAATTAAAAACGATTGTGCATTTTTCACTTAACTGGATGTTTCAAATACAAGCAGCCTTAGGGCCGCCACAAATTCATATATCAGGTCCAGAGGAAAGTGTTTTCGTTTCTTCACCCTTACTATTTGAATGGTTAAAATATTCTCGTAGGATGATTTGAATAAGCAAATTTTTTTATACATTAAAGAGAAATGATTGGTCATTCTTTTGCACTTACTTTGTCTAAGTGAAAATATTTAATTTTATTTTGAAAAAAACGTCTGAAATGGGACCTACATCACCAATAATTTGAGCCTGCCTGTTGTGTGAATTTAAACTTGGCCATAAAGCAGCGGAGGCTGCTCGTAACATTTGTACAGCATTCGGTGATGATTCTGTCACCGACCGGAAGGCACAGAATTGGTTCCAAAAATTTAGAACTGGTGATGAGCGTCTTGAAGATTCTCTTGACTGTTTGGTGGACAACAGCTGGTGTAGTCCATTATGAGCTCCAAAATCCAGGACAAACTATCACAGCAGACGTGTATGTTGGTCAGCTTCAACGTACACATGAAAAAATGAAGCAAAAACAGCCAGCTCTTGCGAACCGTAACATTATAAACAAACTTGCCTGGGAAGTGTTACGTGAACCACCGTACTCTCCGGATATCTCTCCAACATATTACCACCTTTTCCGATCTCTCAATAACCATTTGAGAAACAAGTGCTACAAGAGAGAAGAAGAGATAAAACATGAACTGGGTGTATTTTTCAACTGTAAAACTCGTGAATTTTAAAAACGGAATTTATGATTTATTATCTCCTTGGGAGAAGGTTGTTGATAATGATGGAGATTATTTCGATGAACAAAAAATTCATTTACGCATTAATCTGTGCGTCAACTGTAATATTTGCACCAACAAAAAAACTTTCCCGTGGACCTGATATTTCTAGCGGGATGTCAGCTCGCTCGGGCCTATCATTTGCTTGCTTAAGATTGACGACTGACGTTCACATTTTGCTCGCTCGTTTAAAGTGCGAGCGCCACATGGCCGCAAATTCCGACGTGCAGAAAATCGCGATTTTTCCCCAGCTCATGCGCAGTTTATCACTTCCACATCACAATTTTGCTTGACTGCGTCGTTCTGTCAATACCGGGCATCTTTCACACATAGCTAATCTGTTTGAAAGCCATGAACCCAGAAGCAGCGAGTGTGGTTATCATCTGTGATGAAGAACAACCACCCGAAAAAAAATAGAGGCCCGACTAGGGATTGGATTAAAAACCGAGCAACAGGAGCTCCAGATTTAATAAATTCACCCATTTTTCTGTTTCTCTTTTGTATTTTTAAATTTTAAAGCAAACTTCACAACTTAATATCAGATAACTTTCAAGGTGATCATATCATTGTACTTATATGATATGAACATCTACTGGCAACTTTAATGACAGCTCCTCTTTTAATTTAGAGAAAAGCTTTGCTGTAATATTCCTTTTATAAAATGAAGCGTGGGTGTCATTCCAAAGAAGTGCATTTTCTACCAAATAACAAAGCTTGTTATAAATTGCATATGTACAGGGTGTTGCAGATAACTATAGGTCAGTATAACGGGAAGTCTACCTGCTCGATTGCAGGGGCCAGCTCGGTCGATTGGCAAATGGAGGGAGATGAAGGTGGCCTGCAGCAGCCAGAAGTTTCCACAGTCGGGGAGGGGGAGGGGTGAACGTCAAAACTGTCATGTTATACTGTTTAACAAAATAAAATTACCCAGTTATCATTTGATGTCGAGCCGACCCCTGCAATCGAGCGGGTAGGCTTCCCGTTATAGTGCCCTGTAATTATCTGCAACACCCTGTATATTATGTATAGTATGTATGAAAACATGTATTATTTTTCACTATCTATATATACATAAAAACTAGTTAACAAAATTCATAAAAGTCGATTACCTATATATATATAAAAACTAGTTAATAAAATTCGTAAAAATCGATCACTCAATGAATAATTAAAAAATATCGATTACTCTATAAAATTCAATAATCACGGTTTCCATTTCAGTAGACCAATTAATTTTTATCTAGAACATTTGAAAAAGATTGCTTGCTGTTCGACACGCAATACCCTCGGATTGAATCTAGCTAGTGCATGCACCACCAAAGTTGAATTTTTCCAGAGACGATCGATTAATGAGACAACATGGCATTTCATTGTTTTCCCATGCAAACTTGTTATTTTAATTGCGGTGGCGGCGTCTGAAGTTGTCAGCTGCAACTCTAGAGACACTTCATGAATGTCGTCACACAAACGAGAATTAAATGACGTCATTCCAAGTAAACTCAGCCAACGAGACAGGCCAACCGAAAAATTGCTGATTATTGAAATCCAAGATGGAAACAATGAAGGTTACATTGTTACTCGGACTAAGATGATCAGGTGACTTTTCTGCGCCAGGGCCTGTCTTTCTCGTGGGCTACGAAGTAAACCGAGGCCAACGAGAGACAGGCCAGGGCACTCAAAAGTCACATGATCATCGGGGTCCTGCCAACAGTTCATCCTTCATTGTCTCCATCTTGGATTTTAACAATCAGTAATTTTTCGGTTGTTGGAAACAATGAAGGATGGATTGTTGCTTAGACCCCGATAATCATGTGACTTTTGAGTGCACTGGCCTGTCTCTCGTTGGCCTCAAAGTAAATGCGACTGCCCCCCTCACCCCCAAGAGACGTTAATGTATCGTCTTCCCTTCCCCCGCGTATACATTATTTATTTTTATTGATATATTTATTTATATTAGCAAATAAAGCATTTAATTTACTTTTTCATTACAGAATTTAAATTTAGAATGAATTTTGAGAATTAATGAAGTAAAAATGATCTCACTTATGACGTTTCAATGCCTCCCGTTTAAGTAAAAATGAAAGTAAAATGCAGGGACAGTCAGATGAATTCATTAATGGTCGCTGGTAAAATGAAATGTGGTGAAGATCGTCTCTGCTTGCAACTATTCAAACATGTGACTCAACGGAAAAAAAAAACCGAAACTAACTCTCTTGATGACGTCATTGGGATTTGTTGCTCCCTGGAGTTGTCGGATGCAACACAAACCTGCGCAGAGAGAGATGCGTATAACACAAAAATTGCTCAAATTTCAGGTCTCGTTGGGCCTCTTACGCACTAGCAACTACAGAGTGGTGCAAATAAAAGTAACCTCGCATGGTTTCTCTACAATTCATGCGAGGTTACTTTTATTTGCACCACCCTGTAGATGTCGGCAACTGTGGTTGCGAACAACCGGAAACAACAGGAAATCAAAGACGAGAGACCGATTGGGTAAACAAATCGTTATCGCCTTGGTTCGGCACCGTAGTATCCATATTATTAAAAAGAAAGCAAAAGGAGGGGGGGAAATATTGAGTGAACGTCGAAATAAAGGCATGTTCAAATTTTTTTTCGCTCTTCTCTTTTCTATTTCTAGAATAAACCTTTCCGTATCCAAATTCATAGGGTTTTTGATAGAAAAAAAGTCATTTGACAGGAGACAAAGAGGAAGATGACAAGGTCCAAGAAAGCAAGGAATCACATAAAATACTATTTCGGGGCATGATCCGTAACCACCGAGAGAGAAGGCATTTGCGATGAAACGTAATACATTGTTACATCATCATAAATAGAGCATTGTTATTTGTATTTCTACCAATAATAAGCTATAAATTTGCCCTAACTATGACGATGTAACAATGTATTACTTTTCATCGTAGAGGCCTTCTCTCTCGGTGGTTACGCATGATCTATAATGCAAAATGCTCTTCTAGGGCTTGTTTTCATAAATATTTGATCGTGATAAATCAAGATGCGGGTCTTCAGAAACGCGGAACTTTTTGTGAAGCCACGGCGTTCGCATCGTCCTCGGGCGGCCGTGAATGTTTATTTCTCAGATATAAACAAAAAACGCGATCAGGAAGGGGTGGTTGCTGACTTAGTGCGTAGACGTCAATAGAAATAATCCACCCCAATGGTTGGGCAACTTCCCAGTCGCCGAATGCGTTGCTCTTGATTTTTTGACCTCCGGCAACTGATGGGTTGCTGAAACCAAGTGCGTAAACGATAATTGTTCTACACATAATTGGAGTTATGTCTCGAGGTTGCTAGTGCGTAAGAGGCCTTCATTTTTAGTTCATAGATAGTGGACTAGGTTACAGGTGATTTTTATCCTGCAAGTGCATAAATTCGGGTTCATGAAAAACACTTCTGATAAGGATTTTAGGAAGTTGAAAAAATCTAAAATTTCATTTTTATAGATATTACAAAATGAAAAATGAATTATAATTTAAAATTTTGTTCATTTTAGTTAACATTCGCCAACATGCTGTTTACTTATTTCTTACTACTGGTGATAATTATTCACTCAGTGTTGGCTTCAATTAAGACGGCGTTATACGCTAAAGAAGGCTATGGCATTAATTCAAATACACTTGGGAAGTTTCAAACATCCAGCTTAGCTATGTGTGCGAGCTCATGTTCTAAGCGGAAAGAATGCCAAAGTTTCAGTTACTCGCAACAGGTTAGTATTATTATTATTTATTTATTTATTTATTTATTTATTTAT
This sequence comes from Rhysida immarginata, assembly GCA_023313115.1. NCBI lineage: Eukaryota > Metazoa > Arthropoda > Chilopoda > Scolopendromorpha > Scolopendridae > Rhysida > Rhysida immarginata. The sequence goes on along the minus strand of JAHWFO010101743.1, from coordinate 340,317 downwards.
TTTAATTATAATCAAACATGCAAAAAAAAACTTAGCATTTCTAGAAGACATTATTGGCTTATATTGAAATGCCGAGTATACTATAAAAAATATACAAATTCAAAATAAAGATTCAAAAAAGTTGTTTAATTTATAAAGTTTAAAACTTACTTAAAGGTCGAAAATTCTTTACAAAGAAAAGTAGTACTTATCAAAGATTATATATTATTAAAAGTTTTGGAAGATAGTATTTTCTTTCTCTAATTCCATAGTTATACAAATTTTAGGAATTTTGAAATACTCATGACTTCTAACGTTATTAAACAAAGGATTTTTTATAAAATATTTTTTAGAAAATACATATTGCAGTACATTGCCCGACTAATTTTTTGTCAATCATAATTTATTTAAATTAAGGCACATACAAACGTAAGTTACATAATAAGACTACAATCAACATAATTATCTTTACCATGAACAGAACAGAAAAACCAACATTGCCATGTGAGCATTATGGGTCACAGACGAGTTTTTGAGCAGTGCAAAGGGAACACGTTTTTTCATCCATCGAAATTAATGACTGAATAGTTCGAATAATTGGACCAAAAAGGTTCGTATCAGGAGTCAGTTTCAGCACCTTATCTCTCAATGACCTGGAGTAGTCTTTTTCGGTAACTGGTGAACAGTTCCATCAATGCCTCGGTCATTATGTCTTGGAGAGTGGAAGCTCCATAACCGATCTTTAGTCTGAAACTGTGGCCCATCATAGACAATATTATTCAACCAAGACAAGACATTTTCCATCCCATTCAAGACGGGAGATATTGCCGGCCACGGAAGAATGGACATGTTGTACTGATGAAACCATTCCATGGTTGCCCTTGGGTGTGGATCATTGTACCATCCTGTTGAAAAATGTACTGTTGGCCTGCGAAGGTATTGTCCAAGAAGGGTTTAACAATACTTTGAAGTAGATCGATGTAGTTTTGGGAATTGACAAGCCCTTCCATTCTTTCCAAATGATAAAAGCATTCAGTAACACCATACCCCACGCCATAATTCCGTCTCCTCCCATTTATCGCTTTTTCCGTACATTGCAATATCATTCTATTGTGTAGATCCCAAAATTGTCTGGTCCATCCAATGAAAAGCGTTTTTCGTCGGAAAAGATTGTTCGAGTCCAGGCATGGCCGTCTTCTGACCATTTGCGTGCCAAGTCAAGTCTTCTTGTCTTGTGTTGAGGCGTAAGAGGAAGGCTCTTGTGGATTATGGTATAGGGAATGTTTTTCCTTTTCATCTCCCCATTAATGGTTCTAGTAGATACAAGTAAGGAAAGGTTCTTTTATAGTTTTTTGGACGTCACTCGCTCTTCAGACAAATACAGTTATTTAACTTCATGCCTAAATTGCTTTTTTCTCGGGCCTGGAGTTTCCTTTTTGGGCCTCTTATCTTCTTTGGCCTCTCATAGTCGTGTTTTTCCACATATCTGGCCGAAGAGTACATAATCCTAAGCCTAATTGCTTCTGCGTGGACACTCAGTCCATCCTTTCGATATTCATGAAATTTCTCAATTATTGCTTTCGAATACATCTTTCGAACGGATAATAATTATCGGCCTGTGACTTCTTTACCTTTTTTTGCTAAGATTTTTGAAAGACTCTTTCATAATCGTCTGTCCCTCTATATATTTTCAAATGGGTTCATCACCTCGTGCCAACATGAATTTACACCACAGAGAAACACAACTACCCCTTTCCACGAACTTTTGGAATATATTTCTACTATTATTGTTTCTAATAGCTATATTGCCGCTGTTTTTATAGATTTCTCCAAGGCTTTTGATCTAGTCTTAGTTGATAGATTAATTGGCAAATTAGCTCGGAAATACGGTATACGTGTGACTCTTTTGTTATGGTAGAGATCTCTTTTGACTGAGGAGTTTACTTTTTAAAATTGTTTGATATATCTTCCACTTCGATAACACTTACTGTAGGGGTCCCTCAAGGCTCGATTCTTTCGCCATTACTATTTTCTTTATTTGTTAACGATATAGTTTACCATAGTTCGTACTTCCTTTAAGCTATTACTTTACGCGGATGATGTCACTTTTATTGGGGCATGTTCTGAGTTATATGATCTAATATTACTTTTAAATGCTGTTCTAATTGATTTACATACTTGTTCTGTTAATAACCATCTTTTTGTTAATACTGATAAAACCAAGGCGATGAGCTTTTATCAACGCAATCAAATAGATGTCCCTAATGATCTCCCTTTTTATTTTAATAACCACAGTCTTGGCACGGTCTCGACATTTACTTACTTGGGAATGACGATAACAAGCGACATTACGTGGAACCTAATTGAACAGAAGGTTAGGAGTCATCTCTCGTTTGCGTTTTTTTACCCAAGAAAATTAATCTTTTCGTTTGGATTTGCTATACCTTTGCTTGGATTTACTCTCATCTTTGCTATAGTATTTTGTTTTGGGGTTATTCTTTTTCCTGTAATTTATTTCGTGTCTTTAAATTGCAGAAATGGTTTTTGCGGATTTACTATGGTCTGCCAAAAACTCATTTTGTCACTTCTAAATTTGCCGAGCTGAACATCCCCACTGTTTTTCAATTGTACTTTTCGCGTGTCTGTTTGTTTGTTTTCAGGTGCTTTAACTCTGTTATCTGTCATGTTATCTGTTTCGCCGACAATAGATCTGTCTGCTAATACTATCAGTCATAAGTATTTTACCAGAACCACTGGTTCAATTATTTCGCCTTTAATTAAACGTAATTACCAGCGTCGTTGTTTGTCATACGAGGGGAGATCAAAAAGTAAGTTGCACTAACTCGCCGCAGGAGCGCGCTGTGTGTCGCAATCTTGGGCAAAGCGGAGAAAGGGACATATACTGCGCAGACGTCGGATAGGACGGTTGCTGTGGTTTCCCGTCGTGTTTTGTGTGACTAGCGGGCTAAAAGAAATGGCGCGTCAACTGGATGTCCACTCCAAACTTGAGGTGCGAGCAGCAATCCGATTTCCATGGGCCAAACGGGTGAATTGCACGGACATTCATCGTGAAATCACGCTGTATATGGAGAGCGTGTAATTTCCCGGCAAGGAATGTAAAGTGGTGTCAACAATTTGAAGCAGGACGCACGGATATCACAGACGAAGATCGCGTAGGCAGGCCCGCAACGTCCTGTACCATTGCAAATGTTGACCGTGTGGATGCGATCATTAGAGAGAATCGGCGCATAAAACTGGTGGAAATTTCGAAACGATGAGGAGGTGAAAGCGGCTGTCATAGTGTGGTTACAAAACGCTGGAGGAGATTTCTATGCATCCGGAATCGAAAAGTTGGTTGATCGTTCGGATAAATGTTTAGGGTCTCTTGGGGACTACGTGGAAAAGTGAACCTACCTTGTATGCTGCTATAGCCGTGTTGCTTTTGTATAGGTGGTGTAATAAATGGCCATACCGTGGAAGTGCAACTTACTTTTTGATCTCCCCTCGTATATTGGTATTAAATGCTGGGCTTCTCTACCGGCATATTTACAGTCGGAAAAGACTTTGGTCTGTTTAATAAACATTTACAGTATTATTCTCGTCAACTGTCACCTGATTTTCGAATATGCGTTGTCAATCGTGAGGATTAACTTCCTATTTACTATTTAGGTTTTTTTAAGGCTTGTTTGTTTATTTTACTTTGCTTTAGTTTTGAATGTTTACTGATCTTGTTGATCTGTTTTTTTACGAATTTAATTTGTCAGTTTTTGTTTAATGTTACTCGTTGTCATGTATTTGTATCTTGGAGGACCCTCAAAGGCCTAATTTTCGGTTGCGACCATACAGGCTGTTGGGGGTACACCTTTGTATAAAAAATATTGTTCCTTCATCAATCCATTGTTGCCCATTGTCATGTGATTCGCTGAGGAAGGGCGAAGCGGACGGCGATAGAGGAGGGGAGTCGCGGGCTCGAGGCTTCAGAACGCGAGTCTTCTGGAGCAAAAGTTTCATCTCGAGTTCGTGCTCACCCCTTCCGAAAAAGAATGGATTGATCGAGAGGGGCGAGGCGAGGAGAGAGAGAGAGAGAGAGAGAGAGAGAGAGCAAAAATAATAAGACAGCAGGCTTGGAGAGATCTTGGAGGACAGACGGAAGAGGACGTGGGTATGGTCAGGGTGAGTTAGTAAGGCGGCATGAAAAGCGAAAGAAGCGTAAGAGAGGATCTGTGAAGGAGGTGTTTCGCTCCATTGAAAAGGTCTCGCACATGCCTGGCTCCTCGTTCTCCTGAATCGAACTGCGAGAGAGGAGAATTCAGCGGCGACGTTATTGGGAGATGAGGCAGATGCAAGAGTGCAGGCGGCAGATTTGAATGCTTACCCGTCTAATGTCTGTTTCAGGTATATTACAACTGTGGAATTAAGCAGCGAGTCGTCGACGCAAGCTCGACCGCGTGCCCCGTCCGTGGAAGAAAATTTACATGAACATTGCGAGTTCAGCGGACGCATTTCCCAGAGGGATTTAAGAGTTGTAAGGGTTCTGGGATGAAATCAGTTTAATAAAATATCATAATCATTATCCAAAGGAATTTCGACTGCGCCCATTTTAATTAGTTTAAGATAGCACTAAAATATCCCCATTCCCTTATTATTTAAATTTATTTGCACAGATAAGCCAGGTGAGTAAGGATCGGAACACAACAGTGTAACAAAATAAAATTCAATTTATTAACATATATAACTTGGGGAAAAATTGTATAGATGTAAAATTGAGCAAAGATTGAAATGAGAGTATTCAGTTCATAAAGGTATAAAATTTGAATATTAATTTAGGTAATTATAAACAACAAACTAATGTGTTTATCAATAATTACTAATCATGTAAAAGAAAAGATACTTCAAAATAGCAGAATGTAAATTGCAGGTATTCTCTCAGTAAAAAACATATTGATTCAAGAAAACCATTGTCAGTGAACAATAATGTATATCAACAGGCGTCAGTGACGATAAGAAATTAAATCAACTTTAAGGTAAAAATTACAAAATGATAATTTAGCCTAAACTGTTTTGTCAATGATTTCTAAATACATTTATCTGTATAAACAGAAAATAGGAAAAGAATTCGTGTTTGTGTAATTAGTAATGATCAGATCAAAATTTTCAATTATCCTTTCCCAAGATTAAAATATAAAGAATTTTAATAACTTCCCAAACACTATGAAAGAAATAAGAAAAATAAGTTGCCTGGCCAATGAGACATTAAGGAGATATTTGCTCTACCGAATCACATCAGCTGCCCGACACCCTGGATTCCTCGAGATGTGGCTCAGCTGGGCTCTCTGCGATGATGGAGGGAGTGGAAACTTTCCTCTAGGCGGGCTCGTCTTCCCAGAAGGGTCTCAACAGCGGGCAGACCAACAGCCAAAATCGCGAACCATTAACAATTGTTATAGTGGGTTCTCCACTAGTGGACTCGTTGAAAGAAACCTCGAGCAATCGAGCTAAATAATAAATTTAACATGGTGCGCATAAATAACTGAACTAAAAGATTAAACTTAATGAATTTAAAACTTCCCACACCGCGATCGTACAGATTCGCGATGTGGAGGCCGAATTGGGTAAAAAGGGAGAAAAGGGTGCTCGCGCATAGCGAGTACAAAAACCGGACCTTAACTAACTCATCGACACGGAATTTTTCACCTCAGCTCGGCTCCAACCTCCGACCAATAGAAATCGGATCTCCGTCACTCCAAAACATGCGAGGAATGCCTTCTGTTAAACAATACCTGATAACTTCCATTCTCCATTGTCTTCTTTTCGGTTTCCAATATTCTAACTAATGTTCCTCTGTCCTCAAATCTCCAATATCATACCATGATATCAACAGTACCGTTAATCAATGAGCACATTTTTCATTTCTATACAGGAGCCAAAACTAAAGAAAATAATACTTTAAAATTCCGAAAGTTCAAATTCATTTCAATCCAAAACATGATACGTAAGGTGCGTTCCCATAGCTCGCTTTGAGCGTGAAGCTTGAAGCTTTGAGCGTTTTGCGTGTGATTTTTCAAGCTCAAGCTATCCTAAATATCAAGCTGATATGCGCGAGTTGCACAGCCGCGTCTTCGTTCTCGATTTGGATAATGTTAGGAACATTCGATGTGTCAACATCTTCTTCACCAAACATATAGCATCGTCATCGTTTATCAAACAAAGAATTTCCCTGGCACGTCCCAAAGGCGGCCAACGTACTGACCTAAGGGTAAAGCGAGCGTGAATTCGCGCGGCCGCCACGTGCTAAAAAGTGATACAAACAAATTTAAACCTTATAATACAAGGATGAATCAAAAAGTAAGATACACTCAGGACCATCTGTGGTCGAAGAACGCCGATATCATTCGCCGTTTTTAAGGATGTTGCCTATATGTCTATAATTGCAACGGTTCATGCGTTTACTGCGTACGCAAGAGTATTGTTGTCGTGGCGCAGCAACTGGTTGTACAATCCAAGTTGGAGGTTCGCGGAACAATCCGTTTTTTGTGGGCGAAAGGCTTAAATTGCACTGAAATCCATAAGGAAATTTGCAGTGTCTACGGGAATAATGTGATTTCTCGTCCTGCAATTGTGAAGTGATGCCAGCAGTTTGAAAAAGGGCACACCGATTTGACGGACGAATACCGCGCAGGAAGACCATCCTCTTCCAACTCTAACGAGCACATTGCCTGCGTTAATGAGATGATTCTGGACAACTGACGAATCAGAATTAAAGAAATTCCAGAACGCTTAGCGTTTCTTATGGAAGTGTGCTGACATGGTTCAGAAACGCTGGAGCGGATTTTTACCGCAGCAGCATGGAAAACGTTCAGGCAATTGTTTTCAGGCAAGTGTTAATTTGACGTTCAGGCAAGTGTTAACAATTGTTGGCTGATTTACGGCCGGTTGCAACAACGTCAGTTAAAACTAACTCTTCGTTATAGTCCCGTTTAAAATTTTTTGCGTTGCATCAAGAGAGTTTAGGGCTTAACCAGACGTTAAGTGGCAGTTTAACTTAAAAGCTCGATGACCACGGTTTAAGTCCATGGTTAGCGAAGCAAAATGGCATTCTGTAGCAGAAATATATTTTAAACTAATTGAATGAACTAATTATCAAACAGATAAATGGATAAGCTAATTGTACAAATTATTTGGATAAACTAAATGGATAAGCTATCTGGATAAGTTAATTGGAAAGCCATATCCATTTAGCTTATCCATTTAACATATCCAAACAGCTGCTTGATAATTAGTTATCCAAATGGCTTATACAAAAAGCTTATCTAAATTTATTTGCTATTAAATATTTCAAGTACATTAATAAAAATAGTAAAAGTAAAGATAAATTAGAGCAGAATCACAGAAATAGTAAAATATCCTAGAGAATGAAGAATTATACATGTATATACAAAAATGTATATACAAAACTCATTCAAATGACTTATCCAAATAGCTATTCAAATGTTAAATGGATAAGCTATTTGGATAAGCTACTTATCAAACAGCTATTTGGATAAGCTAATTGGATAAGCTAATTGGATATGCTAATTGGATAAGCTAATTGGATAAGCTAAATGGATAAGCGATTTGAATAGCAATTACGATAAGCTAATTATCAAACAGCTATTTGGATAAGCTTCTGGATAAGCTAGTTTGATAGCTAATTGGGTATGCTATATGGATAAGCTAATTTTCAAACAGCAATCTTGATATGCTAATTATCGAACAGCTAAACGGATAAGTTAATATCATCAAAGAGCTAATTGGAAATATTAAAAGGATATATTAATTGGATAACTAGTTGGATAAGCTAATTTTCAAACAACAATTTGGATAAATTAATTATCAAACAGCTAAGCTGATACGCTATTTGGATAAACTAGTTATCAAACACCTAATTGAAAACAATCAGCCGTGTTGACCGGAAGTTTAATTGGAGCAAAATGAACCAATCACACTCCTCGTTACTCAAATTATATCCAGTTAGCTAACTGAGACTTAACTAGACTTGGTGCAACATTTCCCGATTAAAGGAATTAACCGATCGTTAACTAACCGAAAGTTAGGGTCGTTTTAACTGACGTTGTTGCAACCGGCCGTAAATAGAAAAGTGAAATAAATAGTGCACGTTTCCTCAGAATGTGTGTATGGGATCTTAACTTGCATTTGTTTTTTCTGTTTCAGAGTGTAACTTACTTTCTGATTCACCCTCGTATTATTATATTGATAAAGTTGGTAATATTTTAAAGTTTTTCGTTAAAGTTTAGATTTTTAATACTTTATATTTATACATGTGACGTCACGAAGCTTATGCCTCGCCCCCCCCCTTGTCACACATTGTTGACCCCCTCCCTCCCCCTTAACGTGTGACGTAATTTATGGTGGCCCCTTTCCCTTTTCGTATTATGATTTTTTTGAAGAATATAATAATAATAATAAAACACATGAAATAAAACGCCTTTGGGGAGTTAACAGAGTACACATTGTTCCTATCGTTCTTTCTGCCACTGGGGTTATTCCACACTCGCTACACAAAAGCCTGTCAACACTAAATTTAAACCCACACTTATACAAAACCTTACAGAAAGCCACAATTCTAAACACCTGTCACATAGTAAGGAAATTCCTACATCAATACTCCTACGAGTGCATAACTTTCCCTCCCTCGCATTTGAGTCCCTTGGGCTTTGGCCCTCTTTTGGGTCCGCCTCTGGGATTGGCTTCCGGACTTGATCCGAGTTTGGCTTCCCCAAACAATGACAATAATAATGAAACAACAACAGCTGCAGCGGG
>JAHWFO010101743.1:315382-331118 GCA_023313115.1 Rhysida immarginata | reverse complement strand
AGGCGAACCATTAAAAACTCCTCACAGACCATCTAATGATTTATTCTAAGTTATTTGTTTAGTTATAGTCGGAATTAATTAGTTTCTTGTTTGGGATTAAATTTTAGATCTTAAACTTTTATCATTCGCTTAGGGGTTTTTTTTTTCGGGGTTTTTTACGGTAATTGTGCCCAGTGACTCGAGTTTTCCTAACGGGAAGTTACAGTGTGCATGTGTGTAATAAGGTAAACTATATAGCTATATATTGCTATCAGATGATATTGCTGCATCGTACAGAGAGAAGTTGCTCAATCATATGCGTAGGTTCATCGTGGACAAAACGAGGACATAAGGATACAGAAAATCGTGAGCAACCATGTATAATGTGTTTTCTTCGGAAGAAGGAATAGCTTAATCGAACATCCACACGAGGGAAGCATTCGCTATGGGAAATAAGAGCGGCACGTGCTTTTCTAGCATGATTATTTTCCACCCTGCAGGCTCTAGGATAGCTAGGTGTATCTGACGCCTAGCGACTACGCTCTGTTTGCTGTAATGAAAATGATGGTGGGCGATCAGAAGTTCTCTTTCAACGACTGGCTGTAAGCGTCTGTCCAAGGAATGTTTGCTGTGAATATAAGGAAACTGTCGGAGCGATGGGATAGGCGCGTAGGCGTTTACGGGGAATAGCTCAAATGTAATGTGCACTCACTTCATAAATGTTTAGTGCCGTGGAAAAAAAAGTAGCGACAATCATTTTTAAACAACCTAACAATTTAGACAGTTACTAAAATAAGATTTCTATATATTTAAAATAAAATTGTCTTTTTTATAGATTATTGATAAAACATGCTACATTTACAAAGAAGGTTCTCCAACTTTAGAAGCAAATGAGAAGTTTGTCTTTTATGTAAGTATTGCATTTAACAATCATTTTGAACAGTTGATTTTCCATTGATTCGCATAACCAAAAACTGATTACGTAAAATAAATAATTAGTAAATTAAGCATTCCATTTTGATTTTTATTTTCGTTATAGTCAAATAGGCATCTTTATTTTTTAGGTAAATATACGAGGCGTGTTTTTTTAAGTAAGTGCCGTTTTGATATAAAAGAAAACAAGGACAATTTTTTAAACACCTTAATTTTTATATGAAAGCCTAACCTTAATCTATTTTACAACATCACTTCCACTTATATTAAGTTATTTAGAGTATTTATGAGCAGCTTTTGAATTCCATACTCAAAGAAATCGGCCGTCTGATTCGCTAACCACTCCAGCAGGGCCGTTTTGACATCGTCATCGCTCAAACCACAGTGCACATGATTTTTCAGGCTGAAATTGTTTGCTCGAACGTAACTTTCTTGGGTAATGTCGAATGCCTCCATTGCATGGACTGTGGTTTTGATTTCGGGGTAATGTGGGCAACCCATGTTTCGTCAACAATAACAATTTGTCTTAAAAATTGTCACTGTGCCTCTCGAGGAAAGTCAAAGCACTGGCTAAATGATTGGTTTTTGCGAATGGTTAGCAAATTAGGCGGCCAATTCCTATGGGGATGGAATTCAGAAACCGGTCATACGATGCGATAAGTATTTTAATATAGACGGAAATTATGTTCAAAAGTAGAATAAGGTCCAGGCTTTCATATAAAAATTAAGATGTTAACAATTGTCCCTGTTTTCTTTTATATCAAAACGATACTTGCTTAAAAACATGCCTCGCACATAAAATACAAGGTGATTATAATTAAAGTCCCTTTGTAAAAATGCTATAAAAAAACAACCATGAGTCCGAATGACTTCAAATTTGGACTGAGCATTCTTGAAGAAGGGGCATTTGATATGGGATAAGAAAAAAATAGTTCCAAAATTTATCACTAGATGGCGCTGTAAGCGGCATAACGGAAGCGGATTCAGCTAGAAGTGACATTTTGAATTGAAATACGACGGCTTTGGCATGAGTTGTTTATGGCATGATGTTTTTACATTAAAGTTGGTCAAGGAATGCAATTGACACTAAAACAAGTTAAACATGATTTTTTTTTATTATACAGTACAGTATTAGCAAAAAATCAACTGTACCGGTCAATGAACATGATTGCTTCGGGTTTGATGATGGAAAACATGACTTTCAAGTCATTTAACAGTTGTGGCACTGTTAGTGCAAAGCCCATCCACCACGGCAAGGTCGTACCACATCGGATGGGAAAAATCGGTTTTTAATTGTCCTTGGGCCAAAAACCGCATAAAAAGCACATGATGATTCGGTTTTTAATTGTCCTTGGGCCAAAAACCGCATAAAAAGCAACAATGGAAACGCCTATTAATTATCTCGGGACTTGCGCAAGACATGTTCAATATGCTGTCCACCATTTTCCTCCACAAGTTTTAACCGATAAACAGCATGTTCCACAACAGACCGGAGTGTCTCCGGGGTCACGTTGTGAACGTGGTGCGTAATCCGAGCCTTCAATTCCGCTAAATTTGCAACTGGGCCACTGAACACATGATTTTTAAGGTAACCCCAGAGCCAGAAGTCACAAGGATTGAGGTCCGGTGATCTTGCAGGCCAGGCTCTCGGAAAATGACGGCTGATAATTCTATCATCTCCGAAATGTGTCTTCAGCAGTTGCTTCACTGGCTTTGCAATGTGCGGAGGAGCGCCATCTTGCATGAAAATTATTCTATCCACGCATGCATGCTGTTGAAGTGTTGGAATTACCTGGTTGCGTAAAAGACACGCATACCGTTGACCATTGACTGTACAGGTAACGGGACCCGCAGGACCCACTTCCTCGAAAAAAAATGGCCCTATAATCAATGATGCTGTCATCCCGCACCACACAGTTACCTTTGCAGAATGAAGTGGTATTGAAACACATGCGAAAGGATTTTCCGTTGCCCATATCCTGCAATTTTGTGTATTGACAACGCCGTGGAGATAAAAATGGGCTTCGTCTGTCCACAAGATGTTCCATGGCCATTCATTGTCCACTTCCATGCGAGCTAGAAATTCTAAAGCAAACGTGTGTCTAATTGGCAGGTCAGCAGGAAGTAACTCCTGAACATGGGTAATTTTATAGGGATAACAATGCAGGATATTGCGTAAAATTTTATTGACCGTGCTCACAGGCATGTCTAAAGTTCGGGCAATTCCCCGTGCACTGCACGTTTGCACACCACTGTTCGACCCTTCCTCTAATGCTTCAGCCACATCTTCTACTGACGTCAAAGCAACTGCTTTCCTCCCTCTGCCAGATTTCACTGCAAAAGAACCTGTCGCTTCGAATTTTTTAATCATACACCTCAGAGCCTTTGCAGACATCGGACCACATCCTTTTTCCATTCCCTTTAATACCCGAAATTTCTTTAAAGCTGCTATGGCAGAGTCGCCATTCTTGTAAAAGAGCTTCACAAGCAGAGCGCGATCCTTCATTGACAGACCCATGGCAAGCTGCTGAGATACAAATATGACGAGAACGCCATGAGGCCTGCGTTTTTATAACACATGCAATGTCTCATGCGCATGCGTATCTTTCAATTTGCATAGTACAAATCCTCCTAGGCATAATATGCCGCTTACAGCGCCATCTAGTGATAAATTTTGGAACTATTTTTTTTCTTATCCATATCAAATGCCCCTTCTTCAAGAATGCTCAGTCCAAATTTGAAGTCATTCGGACTCATGGTTGTTTTTTTATAGCATTTTTACAAAGGGACTTTAATTATAATCACCTTGTATATACAATACCCATTTCCATAAAAGTTGGGACAATATGAAAAATGCAAATAAAACATGATTGACTAAATATATATTAGCAAAACTAAAAATATTGACTGAAGTCAAATATGTACAATTTATAAATGCTGATTTCTTTTTTGGCCGTATATAATTTTTTAATGAAATTGCCATTGACACATGCACCATAATAGTTGGGACAGAAGGAAAAGACCACACCGGAAGCCATAGAAGTGTCCTGAATATTCTCGAAACTTCTGGAGAACATTACGTCATAACTTTTCCCTCTTTAAATGCAAGCTACAGTGTGCAGCCAGTCATTTACACGATAACATGGGTCGAGGCAAGGCAGTGGATCAAGATATGCGCAATAGAATAATCCAACAGTTTAGAAGCAATGTATCTCAGCGTTAAACAGCCAGGAATCTTGGTCTTCCGTCATCTACAGTTCATAATATAAAAGACCAATTCTGATTGCTCGTAACCTTCGGTTTTCAGACGTCACTACATTGAAAATAGACATTCAACAGTGACAGAAATTGCGTAATGGGCTCGAAGATTCTATCGAAAACCTTAATCGTTGAATAACAATCGCCGCTACATCACAAAATGTGAGTTGAAGCTCATTATGCAAAACGAAAGGTGTTCGTAAACAAACTGAGAAACGTATGTGCCTGGCTTGGCCACGCACCCATCTGAAGTGGACTGATACTCAGTGCCAATGTGTTTTGTGGTCCCATGAATCTACATTTACCTTTGATTTGGCGAAAATCGTCATCATGTACTTAGGACCAAAGAGGGGAAAAAAATAGAAAATCTTGCCTGTTACCGACGTGCTGTACAGAAGCCAGCGAATGGGGCTTCATGAGTGCCAGTGAATTGGGTAACTTGCACATCTGCAATGGCACCATTAATGTACAAGCCTATATTGGAATATTAGAAGAATACTAGACCCGATTAGATTCGGTTTGGGTCTCAGACTATTCCTGACATTGTCGGTCGAATTAGAGGCTAAGGCTATAGGGCCAGGAGCAGAAAAATCAAGCTTCTCAACATTTGGATCCGGGCAGTCTTTACCGAAGCTACAAACCGAACTGAAAGACCGATTAGTGCCATGAGAGTTAACAATCCCGGTAAAAAAAAAAAATAAAAAAAAAAAATAATAATAATAATAATAACATCAATACTCCCACGAGTGCATAACTTTCCCTCCCTCGCATTTGAGTCCCTTGGGCTTTGGCCCTCTTTTGGGTCCGCCTCTGGGATTGGCTTCCGGACTTGATCCGAGTTTGGCTTCCCCAAACAATGATAATAATAATAATAATCAAATAATAATAATCCATCCATCCATACATTCATCCACTATTAATAAATTCAAGTGCTGTCTGTCCCCTTCATAGACTCGGTTCCTGTGAGAGATACACCTAAATCACCTTTAACAGACTCGGTTTTTAATTATTTTAATTAATAAATAATTGGACAATTAAAAATCGAGATTTTTTGCGGATATTTTTACTTTTTTTATTGAGTTCTTGTTTAGTGAACATTTCTTATATAATTATTCTGACATGTCTGAGGACAATCAAAGGAACTTTTAGTCAATAACCATAACCTCTTGATTCTCAAATCGTTTCTCATTCTCAGGAATGTCAATTTCTCTTCCATTGCTAAAAGCAATTCTATCCCCATTGCATAAAAATTGACAATAATATGTGTATTTTAGTTTCTGCCATGACTTTACTTCTAAAAGGAATAGAGCCACATTGTGATTGCCACGAGAGTCTTTGGGCTTTATATTCATTACGAAATACAGATTGGCCATATACATTAATGGGACGTTTTGCTACTATAGACATATAAATAAAATATTTATTTACATAGCTCTCATTAGAGGATAGTGGATACACAATAGATGAACTTGGGTGTTAAATTGGCCTGCCTGTAGTCCTGAATTGTTCCCAATAGAGAATATATGGCGAATTATTAAGAGGAAGTTACGTCAACGACGATCCCGAACAGTTCAACAGCTGAAAACTTTCGTACAGCAGGAATGACAAAAAATGACCATTACAACGGTACAGAAATTGGTATCATCTGTTCCTCGAAGGCTACGAAGTGTGATCAGAAGGAAGGGAAATGTCACCCAATGATAATTCGCCTACTGTCCCAACATAATTCGCTCTCATTGGAGTACGTGTCCCAGCATAATCTGAAAACCTACAGATTTGGAGTACGTTGCAGCCCCCAGTTCGCAAAAGCCTAATATTTATTACTACGAGGTTCGGTAAGTTTCCCGATGTTTTCCCCTTTAAAGTAAACGTAATTAGCCGTGTCAATTGCGCATGCGTAACAGATCTATGACGCATCAATCATATGCCAGCCGGACAGGTCCCGCCTCGTACCAGTAGCGTGGTAGCAATGGTCCGAAATGGAAGCTCTTATTTCTTCTCCCGCCGCCTGCGAGGTTCGGTCGGTGATAAAGTTCTTGAATGCACAAAGCATTGCGCCAATTGAAATTCATCGTCAGCTCTGTCAGGTCTATGGGCCGAACATCATGAGTAACCAGATGGTGCGTCGCTGGTGTAGGCAGTTTTCCGAAGGTCGTCAAAGTGTCCATGATGAAGAGCGCAGTGGGCGACCATCCCTCATCAATGATGATCTTGTTGAGCTTGTGCGGTAGCCCTGATCTTGCTCCCAGCGATTTTCACGTTTTCTTGCACCTTAAGAAATTCCTGTCCTCCGGTGAGCGTTTTGGCAACGACGAAGAGCTGAAGACGTCTGTCACACGCTGGTTCCATTTACAGGCGGCAGAGTTCTACGACAGGGGGATACAAAAGTTGATCCCACGATACGACAAGTGTCTCAATTCTTGTGGTGGCTATGTTGAAAAATAGCTGAAACATTGCTGTACTTGTTGCCAATAAATATGTTCCTGTAAGCGTGAGTTCTTTTTTTTTAAATAGGGAAACTTACTTTCTGGATGCGCCTCGTATTTAATTTTTGATTCCGAAATGTTTAATACCTACCCAATAAACTATCTTCTTTTGAAATAAAATGAATTAATACATAAGTGTATTAATATTTTTGCTGTGTCGACACCCTGTCCCAACTTTTATGGAATTGTAGTTTGTATACAGTTCTGTTACAATGTTTTTTTATTTCCAATATTATGAGTGTGGTTTAATAAATTAGGTAAATTTTACTCGTTTAATGTAAGCAAATACTACACTACTGTTTATAAAAATCGCAACACCCTGATGGAATGGTCTAATCCATATGCAATTTGCAATATTTGCATACAATGGGTCAGAGTATAAATGATTAGATTTTCAGAGTAATTGCTTGAAAGAACACCATGCCTCGACGACGACGAAGGGTACCATATCAACAGCTGACAGACTTTGAAACAGGACGCAAGATTGGTCTGCGTGAAGCGGGATGGTGGTATCGTGACATTGCTGCTCGTGTAGGACGTAATGCAACGACAATTATGCGTGCATGGAGGCAGTGGAGCGAAGAGAACAGGGCATACCGAAGACCAGGCTCAGGAAGACCCAGCACGACGACACCGCGAGATAACAGACACCTCTACCGCATGTGTGTAGCAGATCGTACAGCCACTTCCACAGTGTTAGCACAACAGTGGGGTGCTACAGTAGGCAGGACAATGTCTGCTAGCACTGTACGACGCCGTTTGATTTCCAGAGGATTGATGGCACGAGTACCATTGTTGCGGATTCCTTCGACTCAAAACCACCGGCGCCTCAGGTTGCAATGGGCCCATCAACACCAACAGTGGCAAGCTGAATGGCAACAAGTTGTGTTTTCGGATGAGTCAAGGTTTAAATTGCAGCACCATGACGGCAGGATACGAGTCAGAAGACATCGTGGCGAGCGCTACCTTCCAGAATGCATCCTGCAGCGTCATTCAGGACAAACGCCAGGGGTGATGGTGTGGGGTGCAATCAGTTACCATGGCCGTTCCCGTCTGATCAGAATCCATGGCAATCTGAACAGTGACCGGTACATCAGGGAAGTTGTGCAACCCGAGGTCATCCCCTTCCTGTAGAACCTTCCAGGCGCTGTATTCCAACAGGACAATGCCCGACCGCATGTGGCCAGAAATGTCCTCGCCTTTTTCCAAGCACATCAGACGCCCTTGTTCCCCTGGCCTGCTCGTTCACCAGACATGTACCCAATCGAACATGTGTGGGACAGGGTTGCTCATCGATTGGCTCGTCAGACTCCTGCAGCAGCAACTGTGGATGAACTGTATACCCGTGTAGACAGAGCATGGAAGGACATTCCCCAGGCCCTTATTCAGAGCTTGTTTGACTCAATGCCACGACGTTTAGAGGCTGTAATTGCATCCCACGGTGGTTTCACCCGATACTAATGTTTCGCCTTTAGTTTCTTTTCTGACCCATGATATGCAAATGCTCCAAATTTAATGCAGATTGGGCTATTCCATCAGGGTGTTGCGATTTTTATAAACAGTAGTGTATAAATATAAACATATTCCCTGTTTCTGCTTAGTTGTTAGTATTTAAGGGTTTTTTATTTATTTGAATCTAACTATCCAATAAGGAAACTATCATCTTTACTGACTGTCATTTTACAGGGGAAAAAATGAAATTATCCACTCATTGGTGCCCTGTAGATGTTTCACTTGCACAACATCTATTAGATTAATATATTAACATGAAAATTGCAAGGAAAAATTCCACAGCCTGGATTCGAATCAGGGACCCGAATATCCACCCGCAACACACTGGGTTTTCTCAAGGTGGGTTTATTTTTAATGCTGAGCCCTACAATTGCGGCCATTTTGTCTGAGGGAACTGACCTTGTCTCCGCTGTTTAGGAGGCCTCGGCACGCATCATCCTTGGCGAAACATCTGAGCGACCAGTGTGGTTGTTTTTGTAAGCGCTGTTGGACGTGTTTGGCAATTTTTCAATGGCGGACATGAAAGTGCAACCTTATAACATCAAGTTTTGTTTCCTGTTAGGGATATCAGCTGCGGAAACTATCGCGATGCTTCGAAGGGCATGTAGGGAGGAAACTTTGTGCAAGGCACGAGTTTGTGTGGTTTTCGCTTTGAAAATTGGTCGAATATCAATTGAAAACGAACCAGAAAGGACGAAAAACATTAAAAGAAATTCGTGATATGATCAGGTCTGATCGACATACAACAATCAAAAAATTGGATTAACTGACTGGAATAACATGGAGCTAATGCCAGTGGCTTTTTCTTGAAGGACTGAAGATGAAACGTGTCCCAGCATAATTTGTTCCATGTGTGCTTTCCGACGACCATAGAGCGAATCGTGTGAGTGTGTGATAGAAGTTGAAAGAACAGTCAGAAAGCGATCTAGATTTTCTGTCAAAAGTTATTTGAAATGCATCGTAATGCTATGAATATAACCTATAAGGCCGTCGGCTCTTGTACCCTATCAGCACCATTATCGTTCTAGTGGTGCGCTTTGAGGTGTTTGTCTGAGCAGCAAGGTTAAATTCGGATTTCCATTAAGAAAGAATGACCTGTCTGTTAGTTTCTACAAATTTATTTATTTATGTCACGTGGGTATAAGCAGAGTTAAGTGTAAAATAAATAACGGGAACGTATAAAGAAAAAAATAAAGGTTATTTATATTCGGATCTTCAAATAAAAAAAAAAAATAATGAGAATAATTGTTCAAATATTAATACTCAAGCTGCAGTATAAATATCTGAGTTTAACGTAATACAAGTCCAAGTTTAGGTTGCAGTGGAATTAGATGCAGGTAAGTAAGCCTGTCCTTATTGACCACCCGATGGCGCTCTGAAGTCGAAAGGCAGGTAAGATAATAATAAAGTCTGGATTACACTATAGTAGATAATGGATGACAGTAGCGTAGGCACCGAGGCGAGGTTAACTCGGCGGCAAAGCTACTGTAAAAATAACTATTGCGGCAGAAGTACTTTGATGTTCTAAGAAGAACGACGGAAGTTCAGTCCAGGTAAGTGATCGTGGAAGCCAATCGAACGTCTATTATCAGAGCAGGTAAGTAACACCAAGTAACCTGAGACCGATGACAACTATTCCCCAAGACTGGTTAGCTCAAAGAATAGAGGGACGCAACGGGCAAATGATGATAATGGTCGCTGAATTTGAGCAGAAAGATGTAGATATCTCGGCGCATGAAAGAGGGAAATTAGAGGCTATTAAAATCATACAAACACACACCACTCACTTGATGTGATTCGGGAGCACCACGTGAAGCACCGTCTTCATTATAAACAGTTATACTCCATTCGGTCGACTCGCATTCGGTCGACTCGCAATCGGTCGACTCGCAATCGGTCGACTCCCATTCGGTCGACGCGCAATCGGTCGACTTTCATGGAAAGAGTTTTTTATTAGTTCTAAGTTTTCCAAGAAAGGTGGAGTTATATAGGTGGGCGTTGGGGGAAGTCATTCATGAAAGGGGGGCAAACAATGCTATATAACCGCTCTGTTCCGAGAACGCTCCCAAACCCTTCCGAGAAAGTTTCCTTTCTCATGCTTGTTTCTTTCCCAACCCGAAAGCGTTTCCAGACCAGAAAGGGGTAGGTGGGTTCGGGTGAGGTCATTCATGAAATGGGGGAAGTAATGCTGACAAACCAACCCTATCGGCCCATTCACAACTAATTGACAGTCGATCGATTGCGAGTCGACCGATTGGGATTCGACCGAATGCGAGTCGACCGAACGGAGTTACCCCGGGCCTTCTTAACTCCTTGTCAGGATTAGGGCGCCACATCAAAGAGATCGCCTCTCAAAGACAATAGATGCACCTTGACTAATATTTATCTTTATAATTTGTATCGGGAATCGTTGACACTAATAGCGATGCCCGGGCTTGACACACACACTCACTCTTGATGGTAGGCTTGTAACTAGAAGAGCTTGACACACTTGTAGCCACGATGAAACGGATTCTTCCTGTTCAGAACTCTTTGTTGACTTCCGTAGCACTGCTCGTCGATTCACCTGGGATCGATGCGCATTCTTGCGGAGCACGGTCAGTTGATGCGCTACGGGAAATCAAATAGCAAAACAACGAAGATAGGAGACTCTTCTATAACATCCATATTCTTAATGATTCAAATAACACAAAGCCAGGCTCGTCCGCCGAAAAGAAAGCAACATCCACGGCGTGAATGCAAAATATTAAGTTCCACGTTAAAATAAAGTTAATTGTGGGCCTAATCAAAGTCGGAACACGTGACTGAGGTCCTGCTGTCCGGAAAATAGACCGCCAATACCATCTGTCAGGTAAGAGCTCAGAGTCCACGGAAATACACCGAATATAATATTATTCTCGTCCCCCTCAATGGCGTCGTATGGAAATGCGGCTCGGCATAGACTCCTTTGAGACGAACATATCGCTATCTCAGCAACAGTAACGCCAGTGACTGCGTTATTGTTGATGTGGCTATATAAAATGTCTAATGTCCTACTGGCACCTTGAAGAGCTCCACTTGCTGGCGACGGGCCTTCAATGTTCTAGTCTCCGTTAGGCGTAACACAAGTTGAGGCGTCGTCGTACTCAGCTTTTGTTTTACAGTCTGCTGCTTCGCTGAACGAATCTTTTACAAGCTCCTCCAATATTCGAGCTAGCACGCTCACCCAATCCTCGTCCGAACACGTCTGCGCTGAAGTCAGGCGCTTTGCGTAGTCGTCCCGCTGACGGCATGAGACGGCCGGCTCGCTGGCGACGAACAAAGTTTCCTCTGGAACTTTACCAAGTGGCCGGCTTTCATTCGTTCTCCAGTTCGACGAATTTTCCTCTCTTTCGCCCGTACGTAAGTATTCGGTTCCTCTCCGGGAGTTTTCCGGCAGATTCTTTGCCATAAAGAGGCTATTTCTTGAATTCCTCCGACCAATCAGAAGCGTCAAAAGGAAAAACAGGTTTCAGTTTCAGATTTCCATTCCAATTTGAGAGAAACGTCGAGGAGCCAACATGGCGAACTCGCTTTGCATCGTATAGAAATGCTACACGTTAAGCATTTTTATCTTCGCATCGAGCAGCTAATATGAGATAGGATGAATATTACGAATGACGCCGACAATTTGCAATTCAAGAAACGACACATTTCATTCCTTTAAATATATCCGACTATAATAGATCACTCATGCGTGATGCGTTTCGATGCCTCCATCCTCCCCTTCTCCCCAAGCAATTTTACTCACTCTGTACTGCTCGCGTCGTAACAATATACTAAATTTTTATAAATAAACTTAACTCAACCGTAATATAGCTGGAAAAAAAACCTCCCTCATCCTAAGATTTCCATCTCATCTCCCGCATAACTCGCATCTATGTCGATTGCAGCGCCACCGCTACTATCATCAAATCAACGACGTAGCATTGCGAGTAGTAGCCGTTGCCACACTATTCTTCTAGCCACTATAGTCGCATGTAAACAAAGTTCGATTTACTCGTTGCGACATCTGTTGACATTATATTTTTGCTGAAACCAGTTTTTTCCCCCGTGGGAATGAGATTTTTTGTATGTATGTTGACTCAGGTACTAAATAACCTTCACACCAAATTTCAACTAAATCCTTTCAGTAGTTTTGGCGCCAACCTCTAACATATAAACAGAGATACAGACAAACAGACAAAATTCCTAAAACTGTTGTTTGGGCTTCTGTATCAACCACACAAAAATTCTAAAAACTGTTGTTTGAGCTTCAATGTCGTTTATAATACACGTAGCAATCACTTTTTCTCAAAAAATTTTAATGTACATTTTTCGTCCGCTACTATTTTAATATTCATATATATAGTAGCTGAACTACAAAAAGCAGCAATTCTTGGGACTGCATCGATTATTCGTCGATATTTCTCTGGTGCCCAAGAGCCGCCAGTGATGCGGGTTTTTTTGTGTTATACATGTAATCGCTTCACTGTATATCTTTTATTTGAAGAATAAAATTAATTAAATGCATAGATTTTCTATTGGAAAGTACGTTTATAAGCGATCAAGACAATTCCTTCTTCAAATTGTTTACAACAGCTAATAATAACAATGGAGATGATGATAGCGTTTCCTTATTGGATATTTTAAAATTTACAGATTTCGAAATTTTTCTGTGTTACCAACTTCAAAAAATCTTACACATTCCTTATATATCATGATTATAATATACATTACTTATTTTTAATTATTTCATATTTCTTGTCAAAAAGTACGGGGGTAAGTCAATATACAGAGTCCGCTAAAAAATGTATACACACTTTAAAGAACGAAATCTATTTATTTTGTTCCACTCATTTTGTTTTCTCACTATCGTGCAGAAAATACCAACATTTTTTGAACGAAAGACCTTACTACAACATACTCGTAATTCAAATGAATTGACGATATCAATATCCCTATATAGTCTGACAAAGTTTCAAAATGAAATATCTGCTGCAAATAACACAGGGCAACAATGAAAAATTATCTTGAATAAATTTGTCTTATTCATGTGGTTTTTAGTGTGCTGAAATCGAATCTGCTTTTAGATTTTTTCTATCACGTTACGTTTCCATGATATACACATAGAGACTGCAATGTTAAAATAATGGATGTGAAGAGAAGTGGCTGCAATTTTATTGTTAAAATAAGTGTCCATATTTTTGGGCCACGAGGAAATATATCAGGCCCAAGACACTGAATAATTTAAAAGTGTTTCAAAGAAAAACAAGAAATCTCTGGGTGATAAAGAAAAACTGACGTTAGATACAAGTTCAGCACATGCAAAAGCTTTAGAATCAGCTCTTAACGTTAAATATGAATTTAAAAACTTATTTTTTTTGGACTGTGTAATTGCTACAGTGTGATCTTGTGCTGTGAATATCGGTTGTTGCAATGATCCTTTACACAAGTATCGGTATACGTGGCAGCACCATCTAGTAACGTATACGGCGCTTGTATAATTCGAGAGTCAAGTGGGTAAATGGCAGGTGTGCTAGCCGAGTTTCATGTACAACGGGCCGTATTTCGATTTCAGTGGTGCCCAAATATGCTGAGCAAGAGCACAAGGAAATGTTACCTGTTTACGATAAATGTTTATCCAGGGAAGCCGTTTACATCTGGGTGGAATAATTCAATGGTGGTCGGAACTACAGAAATTTGTAGTGACGCTACCATGAGGAAACTGAAAGACGTGATCTGTGCCAGTCGACGTGTGACTATGGATGAGGTGGCTTTACAGTTGAATTGCTTACATGGAACAGCTTACAGCATTGTGCTTGACAACCTGTAGTTTCACAAAGTGTGTGCACGATGGGTTCCTCGTAAGTTCATTGATCAACACAACGACACCTGAATGAACCTATCTTTAGACCATCTCATGAAGTACGCCAGAGAGAGATTGAGTTCCTTAACCACATTGTCACTGGAAGCAAAACGCGCCAGTATGAAATGGAAACATCCCTTATCACCCAAAACGAAAAATTTTAAGGTCACCCAGTCGGCACGGAGGATGTGGTCACCGTGTTTTGGGACAGTAAAGGCATCCTACTCGTGAAATTTCTGCCCCAGGGTCAGATTGTCACTACTAAGAGCTACGTATTGCAGAACCCTTAAGTTACGGTTAGCCATTCTTAGGAAACGTCCAGATGCTTTGCGAGATGGAGTTCTTGTGTTGGATAATAACGCTCGTCCACATTGTCACATTGTGTCACTATCAGAGTGGCTCACAGTTGCTCCTAAGTTGGAAACGACTGGAACATTTGCCCTATAGTCCAGATTTGGCACCATCCGACTTTCACCTCTTCGGCCCACTGAAAAATCACCTGATGGTTAACGGTTCTAGGATATGGAGGACGGTCGGGAGGTTACCAGCTGGCTACGACACTAACTACAGACTTTCTTCGCTCCTGGTTTTAAGGGATACGTGAAATGCTGGGACAAGTGCCTAAATATTCATGGAGATGGGAGATGACGTTGAAAAATAAACCAAATTTTGGCAGGTAACTATTTCAATTTTCTTTTTATGCCATTGTGCGACTTAAATATTGATTAACCCTCGTAATTTCAACGTATTATGTTTCAATTTCAATAAAATTAGATGTGCAAATAAATTCAGGAGACAATTCATAGAAAATGAATTGAATTTTTTTTTTGTCAGAACAAATTCAGGAAATATAGAGTGGAATCCGAAAAAAAAACTTGGACAGAGGCATACATTTATTGTCAACTTAAACACAATGGGCAGCTCGCATCAATTAGGTCAAAAGATGATCAAAAGGAAATAGAGAAACTCTTATTGGAAGTAAAAGATGAACAAATCTGGATAGGTCTTGATCGATTTGAGGATAAGATTCATTTCAAATGGAGTGATGGTCACTGGTTAGAGAAGAGTGATTTCTCCAATTGGGCTCCTAATCAACCAGATTGGAATGCAGGAAAAAGTCATGGATGTGTTCAAATGTTTACAAAAGATAATTCTT
Source organism: Rhysida immarginata (assembly GCA_023313115.1). Classification (NCBI taxonomy): domain Eukaryota; kingdom Metazoa; phylum Arthropoda; class Chilopoda; order Scolopendromorpha; family Scolopendridae; genus Rhysida; species Rhysida immarginata. Next base: position 315,928 of record JAHWFO010101743.1, on the reverse strand, counting down.
ACGGTAAACGCGGCACATGGGATGACGAGCAGTGTGGTTTAAAAAAAGCGTTCATCTGTCAATCGAAAAAAAGCCACTTCGCCGTAGGGATGATGAGTATGACCTATAAAGAAGCTTTCGATTACTGCTCGTCCTTTGGGAAATGGCAGTTGGCTGTTTTTCACAATAAAGCATCTCAACAGAAAGCAGAACTGACAGCTTTACTTGGTAGAAATTACTCGAATGGAATTTATATTGGCCTGAAAGATATTTCCGATGGGGCCAAGAAGTTTTCCTGGATTGACGGGGTGTCTGTTACAGATACCAACTGGGAAGAGAATGAACCATCTTTTGATCCGGAAAGCGAAAGCTGTGTTGCATTAAGCCCTGTCGTAAATGGTGACAATCTCCGAAAATGGACGGATGTTCCATGTACTGACAAAAAACTCTTCATCTGTCAACGTACTTGAAAAGCTTAGACTGCACATAAAATTCTGTTAAATTTGTACATTAGCATTAAATAGTATAAAGTAATAATGAATTCTATTGCACAAGCTAACCATTAAA
>JAHWFO010101743.1:291048-309697 GCA_023313115.1 Rhysida immarginata | reverse complement strand
TTTTAGCATTTAAAGTTACCAGTGGTGCCATATGATACCATTAGAGTACGTACTACTATAGCATTACCGTGTATCATTAATTACTCGTTATATTCATTTATGATACGCCGTCACGAATTGTTTTATATATTACATGCCATATGATAGCATTGAAAATTTTTAGGGGGCATCCTAATAGCACCATTAGAGCACGTGCAATTGTACCTAGTACAATTATCTCATTTTCGAACGTGCTCCGTCCCACATTTCTCCATTGGTGAAAACAGAACGTGAAAAAGTTAATTCGTTTTCAAGTTACGATACTAAATAATAAGCTCCCTACTATTATAGAAATCCTTATTTCTTTGCCTGGCTCAAGCGTAACGTGCGAATGAACGGACGAACGAACGAACGAACGAACGAACGTACGGACGAAACACAAGCAGAATTATAATATAGATGCTATTAAACTCTCATATGCAGGTGAGAACATTAATCAGTCACTTCTATCAGATAAAGCTTACGCTAATGTTTCTTCTAAAATTTTACACTTAACCTAAGAAGCAATAAAAAGGCAGTACCCAGCGGGACTTTGTCTAAAGCCAAGCGCGGCCCGCCGCGTGAGATCTCACTTTGCTGGCGCTTGCTTGCTACGATGACGTTCCTCTCGCTGGCCCGATTGGGTACCTCTCGGAATACAGGTATTTGTCTTAGTATGGATGGTGACGGTTTGCGGGAGATTGGAGACCTCCGGACGGTGACCTATGTCGGGTTCCTTCTTGTCCCTTTGCTCCTTTGTAGGTATAGTAAGCTGGCTCCCTTGCTCGCAATTACGGATCTCGGCTGGATCGACCTCAACCGTCTCGATGCTGGCCGATCGTGCTCCTTCACCTGCGTGGGAATTATTAACGTGGAAACGTTTACAGTTTGAATTAAAAAAGTTCCTTGACCTTGCCTTAAATAAATTTTTTTTCCTAGGCGAATTAAAAGGTCCTCCTTTCGTACGACACAGTTGGGCGTTCGCTTTCTCCTTGGGCGATCTGCAATCGTCTGTCCGGCGAGGGCTCGTCTCGGTTCCTCGCTTCTCTGAAGGTGTATCTCGTGTTGTGCGTGCATTGGGGCCCCGGGGTTTTCTCATATAGCGCCTATCTGAAAGAGAGTTAAATTCTTTATCACTATAGAAATTTTTACGGAAACAGACTCACGTTCGGAACCATCCTCGTCCTTTGCATAAACTAAGTTCGGCTGGGCAACATTCGGCTCCGTCGTCCTGGCCTTGGTCAGCATGGAGTCCTTTTTCCTAATGGGTATGGCTGGCGAACTCTCTCTAAAAACTTCCCTCTCCTTCTCGCTTTCAAACGCGTTTTTAATTGACCGATTGGCTTTGCAATTATGCAACACCAATCGGGATTCAGTTCGTGGCTTCGCTACTTGAAGGGAGATTCTACTTTTTTGCCGGGGAGGCCGGGGCTTCAACGTCGCTTTTTGTGCTCGCGTGCTCCGACTTCCCCTTTTTTTTATTTTCCTTGTCATATCGCTATTTTTAATTATCTTATCGCTCCGGCGATATGACAAAAAGCTAAATTGTAGCATTTCTTTTACATTCTGGGTGCCCTATTTCTGTAATTTTCATCTACTTATTGTTAGCAATGAGTGATTGTCTTCATTTAAGATGTAAATGGAGGAAGCGAGCAAGTCGTGTCCGCCATATAAACAAGGCTAATACCTCACATTACTCCATTTGGTACATTTTTTATATCCGATGTCTCGTTCAGGACTCTCAACCAATTAGTGTTTTTCCGTTTGTTAGAAACAATGAAGGTTGGATTCTTGTTAGCACCCTGATGATCAGGTGACTTTTCGCTTCCAGGCCTTATTATCTCGTTGGCTTCGGACGGTTCCAAGCAAACGTCATGCGCTCGACGTGACGCATTTACGCAAAAAAGAAACGCGACCCATTACTTTTTCTGCTCGATAGCTATCAGCAAAGACATCATTACTAATAGACTTGTGTTTTGCGTTTTTCATCTCATTAGTAGCTCTTATTAAAAGCTTTTATTAACCTTGCAATGTTAGTTTGTTTAGGTCAAATCTTGTAATCAATATTAAACCAACTTCCTGATAAGCTAAAGAGCTGAAACTTGACACACATAGACAGGATCGATGATAATTTATTTTATTGTTTAAAATGTTTATAAACTGATAATATTTTGTCGGAGATTTAGAGGGGAAAATATTTCAATATAGGTACAGGGTGTTTATTGAAATCTTTGTTCTGTATCAAGGATTAATTTGCGACCCGCACTTTATTTGCAAAATATATTCAAATAAGGTCCTCTACCATCCCTAAAAGTTTGTATGTAGTTCGTAAAGACCCTGTAGACGTTTTCAGCGAGTTTAAATGTCTCATATGTGATCCATTGAAACGTGTAATACACATTGTAAAAATTGTTCAAAGGTTTTCAAGTCTTTAATTTGCCACGGGATCCAGAGTTTAAAGCAAAGTGAATTCAGAGCATAAGATAAGGCAATAACTTCTATTCATCAAACAAGTCAAAAGTAAGTGAACATTCTTAATGATAATAAACTTGTATTCGCCTGCTTTTAAAGTAAAACGAAAGTGATGCCCGATATTGGAAGCAGGCCTATTTGGAAGGTGTGTGAATTGCGTTTTCGTGAAGGCGAAACTTTGTGGGAAAGCGAGTTATTAGACTAAAAGAATGGAAAACCTATAAAAATTTGATTACTCCAAAAAATTGCAAACGTTGACAATTAAAATTTTCGATGGTGAATAATAAGACGTTAATTTGCTTAATTTCTGTGTCACTAATTTTATGTAAATACTATGTTTTCTTGCGTGTGGAGTTTGTATTTTTGTGTTATACTTTTAGATGTCTGAATTAAAAAATAATAAAGCATATTACTTTTATTATCTGTATTTTCAAATTTAGTCTAATATGAAAGCTAATATTTCATCAGTACCTTATACTGCTTTACACAAGTTCATATAAATTTACAGTGAGACGGAAAGAGAATGTATAGTTTTGGAGCCGGCCGACTCAGCGGGACGAGTCGTGAAGGCGTCAGAATTCATTGTCCATGTCTTCTTCTTTAGGAGGTGTCGATCTAGGTCGACACAAAAACAAATCCTCCAGAAATTTTTTGCCTTAAGAAGCAAAATGGCGGATAAATATGGCCGCCTACTCAAAATTATATTTTACATTATTAATACCTCATTTAAAGCCATAAAATCCCGAATATTGACAGTTTTGATTACGTCCACAAAGTCTTAATGTGCTATAGTTCTGAATGAATTGCACAGATAACACTGGGAAGGTTCTACAGAAAAACACTGTCGCAAATTTTATAAACTTTTCAGATAGAAAAATGATGAAAATGAGATGGCACTGCAGATAAAAACTTTCCATTTAATTTTATATGTAGGTTATAAAATGCTTTATACTATTCTTATCTATTAATTATGCTTGTTCTAGTTGTTAATTCATATCGTGAATGTTAAAATATCGTTAGTATTCGAATCTTTATTAGAATAAAAAAGTCATTTGCCTTTTCAGAATTCAACTATTCCAGCCATACAAAGAATGACAAAATATTAGCAATAGCATGAGTAAATGCTCAACATTCACGAAGCAATGCTCACTCTGGTACAAAGAATCAAAAAATGCCTGTTAAGCTTGACTCTCCAAGCGAGTATAGCCATGGATGAAAAAAATATGGATGGGATACTCCTATGCGTCGAGCGTGAGTTTTTTTTTTTTCAGTGGCGCTCTCTGGTGATTTGCGCAGTACTAAACCAAAACTATATGGGAAATAAGAAAAATAGATTCATTTTCTGCTTTGCGTAGTACTAAACCGAAACTTCACCACCATCGTGTCGATTTGCGTAGTACTAGAAATTTTTTAAAAAAGAAATTCATATATTAAGTGGCTTTTTAAGATAAAAGTGTGCTTAGAAAGTTTTTTTTATAGTTTTTATTTTATTGTTTTTAGTCTATTTTTAATTTTATTAACCTAATCTAAGCAGACGATTATATTTAGTACTAAGCAAAGCTCCAGATGTCGCCCCAAAATCAAACTCGCTGAGGAAGGCAATGGAGTGTCCCATCCATCTTTTCTTCATCCATGGTATAGCTTACTTGAAGAGAGCATGAGCATGAGCAAGGAGATGTGGTGGCTCTCGCCTATGCTCACATGGAAAAAATAGTGGAATCGTATTTAGTAAGCCACCAGCAATAATTGGAAAGACCTCAATTAATAGAAAGAATGAGTTACACGTACATAAAAGATCGCACAAATTCTTTAGAACCTCTTGAGGATCACGATTTCAAAAAGAGATACAGATTGCAGACAGAATAAATTTGCAGCCGAATTTTTGATAATAGCAACATTAATATTAAGCTGATGAATAATATGGTCCAGGGTACGAGAAAAATTTATTTGCCTTCTTGTAATACGTGGCAAGCAGCACATCAATTTACGTTTCTTTTCCTCTCTTTTGTTAAATTTCAGACGTTTGATTGGAGATCCAGGATACCCTTACCTTCCATATTTGCTGACATCACTGAGGAACCCTGTCTCCGCGCTGAGAAAAAATATAATCAATCGCATATTCTCATCCGAAATGTGATTGAACGTTCGTTGGGGTGTGGAAGCGCATCTTCCAAGCGCTTCGATTGGGACCACGTACGAAACTTTCCACATTCATTCAGGTCAGCATTGCTTGTGCAGTTCTGTACAACATACGTCTACTGCACAAGGAAGAAATTCCTGAGGACGAGTTTCAAGAGGTTGACAATGAGGAGGAAGAGAATGATCACCCAATTGTGCTTCCAAACAATCATGTTCGTGGCAACTATGTTCGAAATCGAATAATTCAAGAATATTTTATATCTTGAGTTACGTTTAAGCTAAATGAATCCCCATCATTCTAGATTTTGCTCAATCAAAAGGAATAGATTTGTTTTTTCTACCCCACAGAGGAAGATATGTTTTCATTTTAATGCATTTGAAAAATTGAACAGTTTGCTTCACTCGTTTCTTTCTAAATTCTATTTCCTTTTTATTGAAAATAATTCTTCAGAAATAAAAAGGTTCTTGAATAAATTTGCAGAAGTACTGAGTTTTTTCATATAAATCCGTATTTCCATATTTTGTGAACAAAAATTATGCAAAAATTGTGGAATAGAACAACCAAAATCGGCGGGAACCTCTAATCCACAAGGAGAACCAAAGTCACAATTTCAAAAAAAAAAGTAAAGAAATAAAAATAACATTAATACAACTTAATGATTATTGTATTGTCATAAGTTTTTTTCAATCTTTCATGGCGGTGGACATGTGTTGTTTATTTTCAGTTAACCAGAAAAGCGCGAGCATGTGCTCTTGAGCAATGCTCGCCAGAGATTGAGACAATCTTCTCGTCGTATGGAATTTCTTTGTACCTAGTGCGTGAGCATGAGGTGGAGAGAACTGGCTCATGCTTAAGAGAGCATGAGCTGAGCATGAGCATGAGCATCTACATGTTGACTCATTCTTTGTACGGCTGTTCATTTCTTAATTGTCTGTCAATGTCATTCATTATTGTTTTCTATTATTAGCTTCGTTAATGTAAAGTGGTATTGTTAAAGCCTGTCCAATGTCAACACCTCCTAGAAAGAAAGCCTATGCACTGAAAATTCATACATTGTTACATGATCATAAGAAGTCATAATTTAGGGCTTATTATTGGTAGAAATACGATTAACAATGCCTTTTTATGATGATGTAGCAATGTATGAAATTTCAGTGCAAGAGGCTTTCTTAATAGGAGGTGTTGCCAATGTACGTTGGAGTGAGCGTGTCCAATTAATTTCCAATGTCTAACAATTGAAATCGGTAGTTCAAATAATAGACTACACCATTACATAATTATGTTTTTCCGTTCCAATGTAATTTTTTGCTCACTAATATTTTTTTTTCTTAGTTATTACTGTCAGTTTTAAATTGTATAATTTTGTATCCAGTATTTTTTTCTTTTTTTTGTGTGTGTGTCTTGGGCTGCTGTTGTTGATGGTAATTATATTATTTTCAAATGAAGTTTTTTTATTCTATGGAAAAAAGGCTTGGATGATAAAATTAAGCTGGTTAAACCTTACAATAAAATGGAATAGCACATGCTAATTCTTTGACTTAAAATTTACATAAAGGAAACAACAATAAAGAGTGTAAGACAAACAAATCAAAACATTCCATGCCCCAAGAATTCGACGAATTTAACTAAATAATTATCAGAGCTCTAAAATACCTGAAAAAAGGTGACAACCATAAAATACGTTGCAATTACGAATAACATAAACAACACATAACAGATACAGATGAGTCGTTTTGAATATTATGCAATCTGCTGTAATATAAGAGACTAGCTGTTTACCCGGCGTTGCTCGGGCTGATTTTTACGAAATGCTGCAATTTCTGTGTGTAATTCAGAAAAAGAACACATGTAATAAGCTCAGAATTTATATAGAAAAAATACATGTTTTAGGTTCTACTAAAGGGCCGTATTTGGAGACGCTATGCATTGGGATATTTTTAAAAGAAATCTTTTTGAATTTTCAACATGAAATTTTTCTATTTAAATTGAAAGCTTTTTTCGTTGCTCGAGCTCAAATTCGAAGAAATTTTGATTCATCTGAAAGTTAATACTCAGCCAAAATGAGCAGATGAAAAACGTTTAGGATTAATAAACCATTAAATAATGACATAACCAAGCACCGAAAGGCTAAACTAAACCATTCGCGAAACCATAATTTTCAACTGCCCTATGTTAACATTGAAAGTTTCTAATGGACCATAATGATACCATTAAACCACGTACCTTTGAACAAATTTTACTATAATTACTTAATGTTGTATTCATTATTACACATCATTCCAAGTTGTTTGATATATTGCATGCCATATCTTAGCTTTGAAAGTTCCAATGAACCATATTGGTTCACCTAAGCAGGTGCCTTTGATCGTATTTCTACTATCAATAATTTCGCGTTATATTCATTCATGACACGTCATTCAAATTGTTTGGTATATTATATTCCATATCTTAGAATTGAGAGTTCCATTAAACCATAATGTTTCCACTAAACCAGGCACCTTTGATCCTATTTCGACTGTTCATAATTTGACGTTATATTCAATCATGATACATCATTCCAAGTTGTTTGATATATTGCATGCCATATCGTAGCTTTGAAAGTTCCAATGAACCATCATGGTTCCACTAAACCAGGTGCCTTTGAACAAAATTCGACTATCATTAATTTTACGTTGTATTCATCATTTCACATCAATCCAAAACTTTTGATACATAACATGCCATATCTTAGCATTGAAACTTCCAATTAACCATAATGGTTCCACTAAACCAAGTGCTTTAGAACCAATTACTACTATCATTAATTTATGGCTGTAATCATTCATTTCGCATCATTCCAAGTTTTTTCATATATTAAATGCCGTATCTTAGCATTAAAAGTTTCCAATGGACCATAGTGATACCATTAAACCACGTAGCTTTGAACAAATTTGAATGATCATTAATTTTACGTTGTATTCATCTTTACACATCATTTCAAGTTGGAAATGACCATAGCAGTTGAAAAGGACATTAATACCAAACAAACCAAACCAATTAACCAATCAAGTTGTTTGATATAGTACATGCAATATTTTAGAATTGAAAGTTGCAATCAACCATAATAGTTCCACTAAACCAGGTACCTTTGATCCCATTTCGACTATCATTAACTTAACCATCATTCATGACACATCATTCCAAGTTGTTGATATACAGGGTGGGGAACATAACTTCCAGATTTCAAAACGCAATAAAACCCATTTTGTTTTATATATTTTATTTATAATTTAGGTACATATTTAAAGTTTTGTCTTGAAAATCATATGAGGTAGATGACGCCCTCCCTGGTTCATACACGGAATAAGCCCATTTCTGGCGTTGCTCATTGCATGGGGTATTCGGCAATTTCTGTCCGGTTGTTGGCTTTCAGGTTTTGCAGGGTCCTTGGACGGTTAACATAACCGCGACATTTCAAAAAAAACCTCCATAAAAACCGCAAGGGGTCAAATAGGGGAAGCGGGTTGGCCATTCCAAATTGCCCCTTAATGAGATGAGGTTCTCTTAGAAATTTTCCATCAAAGTAGCCATTGATGCCTTTGAAGTGTGAGCCGTTGCTACGTCCTGTTGGAACCAAACGTCCCCTAAGTTTAATTCATGTAGTCGTGGGAAAAAATTTCCTCCAACATGTTCACATACAGGTCTGAATTCACTGTCACTGTTACCTTATTTTCTTCGACAAACCAGGACCATTAACCCCAGCTGAGGAAATTGCACACACCACTGTGACTTTAGATGAATGCAAAGGCGTTTGATGCAATTCTCGGGGGTTATTTTCGGTCCGGTGCGCATGTTCTGTTTGTTGACTCATCCAGTTAGGTTAAAATGGGCTTCATCACTGAAAAAAACAATTGTGTCCTCAAGAATGTTTTGGAGAAGTGCCTCACATGATTTCCCCCGGAAATTGAAGTCGCATTCGGAGAGTTCCTGCACAATCGCCAGCTTGTAACGATGGTAATGAAGGTCATCGTGAAGAATTCGCCTCATTGAACGATCGGAAAGTCCAAAGGCAAACGCATGTTTGCGCCGTTGGGATCGCTAGACTGAAGCTCTTACTGCCTCAATGTTCACACGTGAGCTGATTGGCCGAGGGAATCCAGATCTTCGGCTTGTCGTACTCGATGTTTGTCTGAACGTAATGACCCATGTAATAACTTATTTTCGGTCCGGAATACGGCCCAACGGGGTGTACTGAACCACCGTCGAAAGGCGCGCTGGGTTGCCATCACAGATGAACCGTTCGAAAACAGGCCTCGACAGCAAACGCCCGCACTTCACTGTTCCGACGCATCATGGTGACTGAACTGGAAGAGAACAAAACTTTAGAACTACGCTTGGGGAATGAGACCACTTCTGTCCCGCTGCGGCCGCTATAGCCTGAATTTTGCACATTTCAAAAAATAAGATACATTGCCCCACCATGTATTACCAGGTGCCTTTGAACCAATTTTAACTATCAAGAATGTTGCGTTATATTAATTTATAACACATCATTCCAAGGTGTTTGGTATATTACATGCAATATTTTAGCATTGAATGCTCCAATTAACCGTAATGGTTCCACTAAAGCAGATGCCGTTAAAGCAATTTCAACTATCATTAATTTTACGTTATATTCATTTATGACACGTCATTTCAAGTTGTTTGGTATATAATATGTCATATCTTAGCATTGAAAGTTTCAATGGACCATAATGATACCATTAAACCACATACCATTGAACCAATTTGGAATATCATTACTTTACGTTATAATAATTCTGACACATCATTTCAAGTTGTTTGATATATAACATGTCATATCTTAGCATTGAAACTTCCAATGAACCATAATGATACCATTAAACTACGTAGCATTGAACCAATTTGGATTATCATTGCGTTATATAAATTCATGACGCATCATTCGAAGTGTTTTGATATATTACATGCCACATATTAGCATAGAAAGTTTCAGTCAACCACAATGGTTCCACTAAATCCGAGGTGCTTTTGAACCAATTTGGACTATCAATAATTTTAATTTATATTCATTCATGACACGTCATTCCAAGTTGTTTGATATAAAGGGTGTCAAAAAGTCTGGTAACATGGCAGATATCTCGGAAATTAAGCATTGTACGAAAAAATGTCCATAATCAATAGTGAGTTATTTCGTCGGGGAAATTCATTAGTTGGGGAAGGGGGGTACTTTGAAATTTTAAATAGTAACCCCTATTTTTAATTTTATATTCAGGTTGTACACAGTTTTCAAGAAATGTTTTATTCGTGGTGTTTTTTCAATTGATCCAACCGTTTAAGAGATAGAGGCCAATTTTATCGATGAAGTCAAAGAGTTAGTGTGTCTTACAAACATTCCTATTCTAATTTTTCATGTGTTTAAGAATCAGAAGTCAGAATTTCAAAAATACAATAGTTTTCAAGAAATACTCACAGACTTTGCCTCCATAGGACCGCTGCCCCCAAGACTTTGCTTGTGCACTAAAAATTTTGAATTTCTGAAATTAGATTTCGGATTTTAAAGACCTTCAAAAAGTAGAATAGAAATGTTTTCAAGACGCTCTCTCTATCTCTTTGTCTTCATTGATAAAATTGGGTTTAAAACTTCAAAAGTTCCAATACGCAGAACGATTATACGCAGTAGGAAAGTTCAGACCAAAAATCGATGACTTTTTTGTTACTAAAGAGAGAGTGTTAAAATTTTGCACAAACATAAAATAGTATATTACGAACTAAAAAATTAATAAAAATCTACGAACTGGGTACTGCTCCAAACAGCCCTAATGACATGTAAATAGCGTTAATGCTTCCATGTCCACAGTTGCGCAATTGGTTGGCGCGTCTGCACGGTGAGCAGAAAGTTCCTGGTTCGAACCCAGGCTGAGGAATTTTCTTTCCTATTTTCATCAATAGTAAGTGTTCTAATTCACTCCCTCTGGCATGAATGCATGCTTCACAACGTCGCCGCATGGACTGACGTAAAAAGTTCAAAAGTTCTTGATTCTTCGCGAATCTGGTCCGCAGCTATGGCGATTCCGGCTACAGCTCTTCTTCGGATCCCACTGGTGTCTCGTATACACAATGTCTTTAAGTGTCTCCGCAGATTCCAAACAACTGTTTCCTGCAAATAGGATTTCAGCATCTTTTATCTCAAAAATGATGCCCCAGAGAAAAAAATGAAAGAGGTAAATGTTGCTTAGATTTTATCTTTCTATCACCTAGAAGCCGAGAGAAATATACCAGCCGAATTTCAAGTATGTAGGCTTCATAGTTCTGGAGATTTCGTAATGAATGAATGAATGAGTGTATACATTTTTCGCTCTTTCTTTTATATAATAGTATTTTCCCCCTGTAAAAACCCTCGTCATCCTCGGCCGGATCAAAGCAACATCTACGGGCATCAGAGCAACTAACCTAGACAGAAGGCCTAATAACGGAAACGTTATATACTGTTACATCATTATTAGTCGACCATTGTTAATCCTATTTCTATCAATAATAAGTCCAAAATTTGGTCGACTAATGAGGATGTAACAATGTTTGACTTTTCCGTTATCAGGCCTTCTGTTTAGGAGGTGTTGATCAGAGAAGATCACGCAACCACTGAGCAATTGAGGGCAATCAGGAAAAGTAAAGTTGTCTGCTAGACAGAGAGTAATGCCCACGCAAATGGCCAGAGAGCGCCAGTTAAAAAAATCACGCTTTAAGCAATGGAGTTTATCATCCTGTATTTCTTCATCCATGACCATAGCCACAGTAATTTTTTATGGCCTATTGTTGCAGAAACTTTACTCTGCATTATACAACATGACATACATTGGGCGAGGTCAAAAATGCAAATACCGAGTTGGGTGGTGAAGCAAAGATTATTGCTCGATTGTTAACGTATTGTTGACTGTCGTGGCAACAATGGCTTTCTTCACTAACTCAACTCGGTGTTAGCATTTTTGACCTCGCCCATTGTTGGTCCGCGCATATAGTAGGTTCATGTCAGACACACAGATCAAGCAAAATATTATTTTTACCCTTCCCCCTTTGGGCCAACCTGACACTCGGCACATGTAAACCTTATCCTGAACCTAACGAACATCTGGTGCAAGTATGAGCTCAAAAGGATAGGTGGTTCAAAAGTTTTAAGAACATTTACAGACGCATCCTGAATTTTTATATAAACCTTTCCATTGAAACCGAAACTTGAGTAATTGCGCAGAAGCAGGACAGCAGAAAACTTACGTTTCCTACCTTGAAATGTGCAAACAATACTACCCATCCGATGGAAACGGAAATTTTTTCGCTGTCCTGCTTCTGCGCAGTTAGTCCAGTTTCGGTTTCAAGGAAAAGATAAAATCTGGCACCATCTATTGAGAAAACAAACAAACATAAACCAAGATATATGATTTTTACCCCTTCCCCTACTACTTTAGGGACATGTAAACCTTACTCTGGACCTAAGGAATATATGTTGCAAATATTAGATCAGTCGGATAAGTGGTTCAAAAGTTTTTAGAACATTTACAGACGCACCCTGAACCTGAAGTTTTATATATAAAGATTATATAGGATATCCCAAAAAGAAGTCCGGGATTTTAAACAACTGTATATTATTTTTGTTGCAACATACAATGCCATTTGAACATAATCATGAAGGAGAAGAATCGACATTTAGTTCACTTATACTTAATCAGACATTAGCAAAGTCACAAAGCTAACGAGATACAGGCCTGAGCACTCCAAATTCACCTGACCATCGGCGTCCGACCAAGAATCCAACTTTCATTGTTTCAAACAAACGAAAAAAACACTGATTATTAAAATGCAAGATACAGACAAGGAACGAAAATTGCAGGAAACTACAAAACACACACACATATGCACACACACACACACACACACTCAAACGCACACACAAGGTATTTCTCAAAGAACTCTTCTTGCTTCTCTACACATTTTTTCCAGCGTTCTGGGAGCATCTGGATACCGGTTCTGTAGAAATCTTCAGGCTGATGTCGAAACCATGTCAGGATATCCTATTTTGCGTTTACCACTGATAAGGTATCCTAGTCGCTTTTTCCTTAGTGCCAGCTTCACGGACGTCCTCAAAATGTCACAGTAGTAGCGTATATTTATGGTTCGACGTTCTTCCAGAAATCGACATGAACGATACCGTAAATTGGGGTTACTTGAACCCTGGTGGTCTACTTGGACCCAAATCAAAAAAAAGTTTAATATAAACATATTAGTTATAAAAAGTCAATAAACATATAAGTTAAAAGAAAATGTCACAAATTTAATATAAAGTAACAGCAGAATTAGTGTTATTAAGTCTATCAATAGGAAGAATTGTTTAAAAATGCTCGTTATTTGGGTTCAAGTAACCCCAATTTGGGTTCAAGTAACCCCAATTTACGGATCCCCTTAATGTCCCAGAATACAGCCGCATCAATTTCGTTTTATTAAATAATGAAAAAATTGTTCATAGATCAGTTTATAATAGATTAGCCTTCTTTAAAAATTTATAGTTATTTTTACATCACTTCTACTTAAATGTCATTAGAATAAAAGAGAGGAAACCACTAATCCACATAAGGTAGGTTAGGTTAGTGGTTTCCTCTCTTTTATTCTAACGTCTGTCCACAGTATCTGACTCCATTTATTTTGTGTTTTGTAAATGTCATTATTTGTGAATATTTATTTTATTTACACTCACATGAGAAAAGTTATGGGTCTTTTTGTATGGGTCAAAAGTTACTGGTGTTTTTGTTAGCCTATTGCTTGCATTATTAAAAATAAATCTCTTTTTAAATATATTTTTTAAATATTATTTGAAACTATTCAGGTTAAATTCATGGTCTAAAAAATATAGACTGCTTTTCTGTGAGAGAGAAAACAAGATTATCAAGATTATCATCCTGTAGGTGAAAAAAACAAAAACGAATAACTGATAGGTATAAGAAATACATAATTAATTTAATTGAAAGTTAAATAACATGATATTAAACAAAAATTACAAATTGATCTCTAAGTCCAATTGCAGAGTAGCCCTATCTAAGCATAATTTCTAGCGGCCATAATTTAAAATAGTTGGAAACATTTTTCATAAAATCATAGGAACGCGTACAGAATAATCTTTGTAGTGAAGAAATATGGCACGGTTGGCTTCATCGAAGAGGGGGGGGGGGGTTCTAGAGATCTATTTACTATTTTGTGTACCCATTACACGTTTTATGTTTAAGATGGACAAAAAAACTATTTCACCAAAGACATCACATCATTGCAATGGTACAAGTATCTGAATCACAGTTCCCAAAGGTATATGCCCATCTCAACCAGAGACATTTGTAAAAGGAGACTTGGCATTTCACGAATGGCCTATTGAAATTCTGTAATTCCGGTTATGTAGCGCCCTCTGAAAATCCGAGTAAGACCTACGAGGAACGTTCATTACTGACGTCATACAAGAAACTGCGATAAATTGATAAATGACGTAATAACGTTTTCATTGCTGCCCCCCCCCCTCCCATTCATCCGTTCTTGCTGCTACCCTCCCATGATTTTTTGCTTGATATTGGTTTTAACTATTGTATTTTATCATAGTTATTAATCCAAATTGTTTAAATTGTGTTTTATGGCATAAAATTTCGATGTAAGAGAAACACTTCGAATCAATTTTCAAGATCAGAATTCATTCCAACAAAACTGTAAAAAAATAAACATCAACACAATATTCGGTATTCACAAGACAGTTCCAATAGAATTTTTAATAATTTGCCAGATTTATGTAATTAATTTTATATACAAAGTTACTTATAATTGTTTTCCCAGTTTACAATAATAAATGTTTATCAACCTTTAGTAAGAGTCTACAAAATACGTATAATCTATAATGTTTTGCTTATTGTTAACACATCTTTTTCCAGTAAATCCTCTCTCTCTGATGCCAGTAATCATGTTCCACATCTGAAGAATACATGAAATATTTTCAGTAGGGTTGTGCGCGAATGACTCCTGGAACCGGGAGAATCGATTCTTTCAAATCGCGGCACTGGAGTCGAATCGCTTGCGAGGAACCGGTTCCACGAACGTCATACTCAGCCACGCGGCGACGTTATCTGTAACTATTCAGGGTGTAAATGTTCTTAGAAAGTTTGGAGTGTAAATAGCGATTCTACCGTTCGTTTAAAATAGAAAGATTAAATTTTCACAAACTTGCCAGACCCTCAATCATTAAAATGTAAATGTACCTATTTTAGAAGCTAAAAAGTACACTAGGCCTAAAAACTTTATTTGAAGTGACCGAAAAAATTCTGAGAAACATTTTTAAATGTAGCAACTGAAAGTAATATCCATTTCAGAGTACATTTCAAGAATCCTGTTGGGTTTTTTTTACTAGATTCGACATTCTTTTTATAGATAAACTCGAACGTATTTCCTTCTATCTGTAACTCCGCGTAATCAATTATGCAATATAAAGTTTTGTTATTTCGATGTGCCGAAATAATTAACATCATATATATAAAATCGGCGACGGTGGACGTTGTCACAACAAAGAAAAAATCTAACAATGCGTTATCTAACAATGGGTTATTTTCCGATTATACAATCGGATGGGATCGCTTCTAGTTTTCCATAAAAACATGGCACGCTTACTGATATATTTAATTGAATATCCATAAGAATTGCATAAAAATGATAAGTTTTTGCATAGGAACAAATACTTCAATGAATTGATAATAGATGGTGTCACGGGTAAGAAGGGAACCGGTTCCAGAACCGGGTTACTCGATTCTCAGAGATAAGGAATCGATCTTACCCGATTCCTTCGCTAGCACATCCCTAATTTTCAGAAAAAACAAACAGATAACAAAATCTGCATTATTAAATTAGTTTCAAAAATAACACTAGCTAAAAAAAATAAGAGTGAATGAAATGATCCGTCAGCAAAAATACCTGCTATTAAAATGGCTTAATGGCTATTTAAGGATAAAATATCCTTTAAAATACTAGGTAGGGTACTGAAATTATAATAATAAATTTTATGATTTAAGAACTAGAGTATAATAAAAAATATTGGGTTCTTTGTATAAAATTTCTTTACAAATTTATGATGCAATAAAAATGATTCTATGCCAAGAAAAGAGGGTACTGTTTTTCAAAGAAAATTCTGAAGTTCATAAGACCTTGCTAGTATAACGAGCATTTTATACGGAATAATAATATGCCATTTTAGTGGACATTTCATAGATTATATGTACTAGTTTTAGAGGTAGTCAAACAGAAAAGAATGAAGCACAAGTTGCAGTTTTCAAAAATTAATGAAAGTTCTTTAAAGAAAACTTTAACTTCAGCTCTTAAATTACCTTTAAATGCTAAGACACATCAATACAAAACGTTGTCTCGTTGCCATTGATACTTTTGAACGGAACATTTACACCTTAAGAATTAAAAAAAATAGCAACACAAAACTTACCTTCGTGCGTCAAGTGGAAATCTGAAAAATTTTAAATTTTTTTTCTTCACCTTGACGGTTTTACAAAATTTTTTGACATTTAAAATTTAAAAGATATCTCTGATTAATACGTCTCTGAATATTGGAGATCAAAGAAAGAGATCGAAGAGAGCAGAGCAAACAAGCAAACTTCAGGCAGTAACTGCCATAGTCAAACAGTGTTGCGCAAACGTGACTTTGCCAACAGGAAGTAAACAAACAACCAAACAACTCCCATTTCCTGTTCGAAACGGAAACTACTGAAACTACAGTGGCTCCATCTGACGAACTGAACAACCTTGATAAGCCCGTTGCATGCTGGGAGCTGTGAAACGCATTACAGGAAGTAGAAGCTAATGCCAAGTCTCTTTTACAAATGTCTCTGATCTCAACAGACTCTGATACCAACTAAAGCGTGGTTCCCACTAGCATAAAACAAGAGAGCAGAAACCAAGGCGTATTTTTTTCTGTCTTTTTACTTTCTGCTCCTGGAGGTGTCCCACATAGCAGAAACTCAAAAGGATGAGACAGCAGAAGTCTGCTAGCCAAGCGCCATCCTTTGTTGTAATTTGGCATTCTTGCCCGACACAAATGCACTGCAACAAAGCCGTCGATCGATCTAAGCGGTCGGCTTCGACTGCGCACAATTCGCTCATTCCTCATCAATCGTCGTATCGAATTTTTGTATTCAATTGCTTTTCACGCAATTTAATTAGATTATTTCAATTTGTATTAATAAATTTATATTTCACACCTCTTCTATTAACGTTTCGCATCATTTTTCTTTCTCGGCCTCTTCACCTTTGTGAGCTGAGCGTCCGACATTTTATTTTGTGAGAGAGAGAGAAGACGTCACTGTGACTCACTGCAGAGATCGTTTTCTGTTAGTTGAGCAACCGCTTCTGCCCTGTTTTCTGCCATAAAAGTTGAACTCAACCCAACTCCAAAAAGCAGAAATTTTCAGTCGGGCAGAAGAGACAAAACCAGGAAGTGACGCTATAAAAATTTTCTGCTTCGTGGTTTCTGCCGTTGTTTTTACGCATGTGGGAACCACGCTTAAATTATGTTGGCATAATTGTTTAGGCAGAAAAGCGACTATGTCCAAAATCCATCCTGGTGATGTGGCTATGCATGTCTCCTGGAGTGGCATCTGCTGCACTATGGATTTTATAATCTCCAATGTCTGCGTCAGTGGGGAGTAGTCAGATCTGCTGGTTGCCAGTTTTGCGGGTCGATCGAGACTAGTGATGTCCGTTGGATCCGGATCTCTGATTCGGATCTGATAATATCCGGATTCGGATCTAGAAATATCCGGATCCGGGTCCGTATCCGGATCTCGGATACCGGATCCGGATTTCGGATCTCTGATATCGGATCCAGATTTCGGATATCGGATATCAGATCCGGATTTCGGATCTCGGATATCGGATCCGGATTTCGGATCCTTTCGCTGGATGCGTATTAAGACTAATTAGGACTTAAGAGGACTAGGCTATCACTTAATAAAAGCTTTTATAAACTGCTTTCAGAAAAAGTTTGCATATACACAATTTCCTGTCTAGGATCCGATTTTCGGATCTCGGATCCAAGATCCGGATCTCAGATCTCGCATCCAAGATCCGGATCAGAGATCTCGGATCCAAGTTCCGGATCTCGGATTTCTGACCAACATCCGGTTCTCGGATCTCGGACCTAGGTCCGATAAAAAGATCCGGATATCCGGATCTTGAATTATCCGGATCTTGACATCACTAATCGAGACCATTGACTATATAAAAGAAATAAAAAACTCTTTCACCACAACAAAAATTAAGGAAAAATACAACCTGAACCTAATCTTTTTTGTCATATTAGTATACATTCTGTTTACTTTTGTGCCTTTATTCCGGGGAAAATTTTTCACCATTGACTATGTTTTCTTTGAGTGCCCGTTTGCGCGGTCCATCTGGGATCGCCTGTCTTCCCACTTCGAGCTGACTGATTTCTCCTATCATTCAGTCTGATTCTTGATGGACTGCTCCACTGGTGTTGTGTACAAGCTGGACCTAGCCATTTCCATCGCTATTTTGAACAGTGAACTGTGGCTTGCCCGTGCGGGCAGTTTTCATGGCCCCCGATTGCCTGTCGCCGCGGTGTGGAGGAGGGCTGCTTTCCATCTCAGATTCTTCCTCCATCTCGAATGGCTACGGCTGGGCCCAGCTTTGTTCCGGAGATGTTATGCTTCATCTCAACGTCTCTGCAAGGTCATCGAGGGGGACCAGAACTCGTTCTCGTTCCTGTTTACGTTTCCCCTCACCATCGGATGACCCGCTGGTGGGCGGACGGGCCTCTTTTTGAGGCTTTTGCGCCTGGGCACCCTGACTGTTTGTACTCCTCTGGATCCATAACAACGGCTCCAGTTCCAACTCCTGGAGTGGTTGGAAGCAGGTTTACCCTCAAGGTAGGCTGATGTAGCAGTGGTGAAAATAAATGTTTACATTTACTTATAAAGCAAT